>JAKTXL010000079.1:0-11743 GCA_030582535.1 Insectozyma bohioensis | reverse complement strand
TTTCTTTCTGGTAATACAATTGAACTTTCCATTGGTATTTCATCAAATTTACCATCTAAATATAAATCAATATCATTTTTTCTTTTTTCCCATTTGGTAACTTGAGATAATTTTTCTTCAATTTCTTCAATTTCATTATCAATACTTTTTAAATTTTCTTCACTTGTTAAATCATGTAATTTCCATTCACCATGTTTATCATCTGATATTTCTAATATATAATCATGATATTTCATTAATAATGGTCTATGACTTAATGTAATAAATGGAATATTTTTATGTTTTAATAATTCAAATAAATAATCTTCAACATCGGTACTAACTGCATTTGTACTTTCATCTAATACAACTAATTTTGGATGTTTAAATAATACTCTAGCAATACTCATTCTTTGTTTTTCTCCTCCACTGAAAACATCTTTCCAATCTTTAACTATATTAAAATTACCTTCTCTTTTTAATAAATAATCTAATTTAACTTCACGTAATATATGATATAAATAATCATCATTATAACCCATTTCTAACATTTCAGTATATGTATGTGGATAAATAATTTGATCTCTTAAATTACCTGTTGTAAAATATGTTTTTTGAGGTAAATAAAATATATCATCATCATTTGGTTTAGATAATAAACCTCTATATAATGGCCATAATCCTGCTATAATACGTGCAATAGAAGTTTTACCACTACCATTAGAACCTAATATTAACATATTTTTATGTTTAATTTGAAAATTTAAATTATTAATTAATGGAGTATTTTCACTACCTTCAGTTGATGGTATAATAATTGGAATATTTTCAAATCTAACACCATCATGATAATTATTTTGTATAGTACCATGAATATCGGCAATACCTCTTTTATCTCCATAATCAAATCTTGGTGAATGAACTTTATGTAATTGAGTTAATAAATTAAAAACTCTTTCTGTATAACCAGTTAATGTATTAACATCTTTTATAGAATACATTAATCTTGAACCTGCATCAGCTAATGATAATAATAATCTTTTATTTGTAATAAATTGTCTCATATTTTGACGTTCACTAATAGATTCATTATTTTCATTTTTACTATCTTTATTTTCTGCAGGCCATAATTCATCTAAAAATACTGGTAATCCAGCAAATATATAACCCCAAGCTGACCAAGTATATTTTAATACATAATCTTCTATTATTGCATACCAAAAACTTGTATTAATTTCTTTTTTAACATGACCCATTAAAACTTGAAAATTTTCAAATAATTTAAATTTTTCAATTAATGAACCTTTATAAAAACCAATTTCTTCACAATTTGTCATTAAATTTAAATGTTGATTAAAATAAACACCTTCTAAATGATTTCTTTGAGCAGATAATTTACCAAAACTTGGTGTTGCTCTTTTTAACATAATTGCCGTTAAAAAATAATTTGCAAATATACCAATTATAGCTCCAGTACCTAAATTATCTCTTAAATAAACTGAAAAAAATATTAAATCAACAAATGGTTTACCCATTGATGAAAATAATGAACATAATGATTGACAAAAATTTGTAACATCATCAGTTATATATTGATCAATATTTTGAATTTCTTGAGAATTTAAATTAATTTTATAATAAGCCATAGTTTTATCCAAATACATATCATGAATATATCTTGTTAAATTAGTTCTAAAACCTAAAGCTAATTTTAATTCCAAATATTTTATAGCAGCATTTGTATAAGAAGCAGGAAATGCAATTAATAACCAATAAATTAAATCTCTACTAAATTTTCTACCATTAGCAGCAATTAAATTTTTAACAATTTGACCATCTAATTTAGCAACTAATAAAGATAACCAAGTTCTAAAAATTAAAAAAAAACATTGTGATAATAATAATGAAGTATTTTTACAATAAAATTTGGGTATTAAAATTCTCCATACAATAGCTATTTGATTTAAAAATTTTGAATTAAATAATAAACCTTTTTGTTGTGATAAAATTTGTTGACTTTTAGCAAAATCTTTATATAAATATTTATCAGCAGCATATTGATCATTATTTGGTTTTGGTATAATAATTCTTGTAACTTTATCTTTACCTTTTGGAATAAATATTTCTCTTGAACCATTTTTAAGAATATTTGAAGATTGTCTAATTAAACTTGGACGTCTTAATTTTTTATTTAATGCATATTCATTATATTTAGCTATAAGATTTCTAATTGAATAATAACAACCAAAACCAAAAGTTGCAATTAATGTTGTAAAAAATAATATAACTGGTCTTGATTGATAATTTAATTTAACTTTATTATCTTTATAAGTTACAACAAATTCTTGTAATAATAATAAGATGTTTTTAACATCTTCTTTATTATAACCAAAAGCTAATCTTGATATATTAATCATGATAATAAAAGAACTTTTGATATTAAAGAAGATAGTAAATAAATTTGATTATTTAATATAATCAACTAATAATTTTATATAATTGATATGATATGATAAGAGTATAATGGGATGCTAATAATGAAAGATGATAATGTGATAATAAGTTGATGGATAAAACCAAATCAAAATGATATGAAAGGTGGAGGAAGTTGAAGTTGAAGTTGAAGTTGAAGTGGTTGTCCAAATTCCCTATTTTTTTAGTATCTCTCTGGCTAGAACTTGGAGAAAGAGAGAGAGAAGAAAAAATTAAATTTAATGTGACCGAAAATTTTAAATTTAGTTTTAGTTCTAAATTTTCATGTAGTAATAAAATATTATTTTATACACCAAGGCTAAGAAAAAATATTATTTATTTATTTATCAACTTCAATTTCATGCAAGTCTGTAGACGGGATTACAATTGCATTAAATTTCACTGATGATATACCGATGGTTTGTTGTATAATTTTAATAATTATACTGTTAAAAAGTATACCAAATCTTATTAAAATAAGATCAAATAATAGAAGAAACTAAAGATTGAAAAAAATAAAACCCTTTAATTTTAAATCATACATCAAAGCAAAACAAGAATTAATTTTTCAATCAATCGAATTAATTCTCATACCTGATTGCACTACCCACTCTTGTTCATATCTATCATTTGACAACAATTTGACAATATATATATATTCGTAAAATCATTAAACTTCGTAAATTTATATAATTATATATAATATATATAATACTATATAAGTAGTGAAATACAATATTGGAATCAATATGAAATTAATATGACACTACCGCGATAAAATGATTCAGGTGACCCCATGGGCACAGTTGCTTGACGATGGAATTAATTAAATTAAGGCACCATTCTAAGATATTCTATCTGGATTAGCTAATAGCCAAAATAATAAATAATAAACAATTGATCCAATTCAATTCATATATATATTCTTCTATAATTTTTTCTCTTTGTTTTACCATTTCTTACCCACATGTTTACTAACACAATCTTTAAATTTATTAAATTCTTGTACACAATCATCTTTTTTCATAGTACTATATTTTTCTAAAACACATTGACCATAAGCCATACCATCAGTTGAACATTTCCCACTTGCTTCAATTAATCTTTTCCCTGGTCTTATTTTTTGAATTGATGATTTCATATTATAGATTGTTATAGAAATCTTAAGATGATGATTTGATTTAAATTTTTTTTTTCTCCAAGTGTCTAAAAAAATAGATTTTTCAATGTCTTCGATTATAATTCTGCGACATCCAAATTGGTATTTAATTAATGATTATTGCAAAAAAAAAAAAAAATAATATTTATGCAAGATTTACTATAAGAACTAAGATAAGAGTCATATAATATATAATAAATATTTGGATATTGTTTAAACCTAGAATCCCAACCAACCCTTTAACACCGAGAATCACAAATTAGGTTTGAAGAATTAGTAAAGGCTTCGAACTTATTAAAAAAAGAAACGAAAAAGCGTTAATAAAAAATAAAATAAAAAGAAATATAGATAAGAAGAAGGGTTTGGAATTACTGTTGAACTAGGTTTAGGTCAACGTGTGTTATAGAGACACATATAGAAGTGTATAAGATATTATGTCATCAGAAAGTAATATAACATAACATTAACATTGATTTAAGGCACCGCCAAAATAAATAAAAATAAAAGTAAAAATAAATATAAAAATAGTAGTAGTAGTAGTAGTTTAATTATAGACTTTTTATTATCTCTTTCTTCCTTGTTGCTTCTAGTATATTGTCCGTTTTAACCGAGTCAATAAATCAAAACTAAAAATTGTAAAAAACACCAAAGTATAAAAGTATAAAAGTATAAAGTATAAAAATGAAAAGCAAAAGTTCCTAACAACAGAAAAGATAATTTTATAATTTAATAAACCCACAATTTATAAAACTTTTTTTGTAGTCTCGTGACAACTGATGTGTATTTGTTGGCTGTAACGGACCATTCTAATACGATGGAAATGTCCATACCAATATGAACTTACAACTTACGTTTTAATCTGATGTTATTATCTTAACATTTCAAATCGAAATGAAATAGAAAGAGAGATATTTTAGTAAGACTTTCCGTTGATAACTGAAAATAAACATAAAAAAAAAGCTCAAAATTAAAATTAGAATTAGAATTAGAATTTGAATTAGAATTATGATTCATGATCTAAAATAAATTTTTTATTCTGTTCCATTCGATTCTTAGTTATTTATTTTGGTGGTATTTGTTATTATTTTTCTTCTTCGTTTTTCTACGTCAAATTAAATCAATTGTTTCGGATAATTCAGAGATATTATTTTGATTTATGTACAAGATTTGAAATTAAATAAATTTGCAATAATTTTCCACAAATTGAAAAAAATTTTAAATTTACAGAAAGTTGAAAAATTAATTAAAATTAAAATTTTTTTTCTTTGTTGTTGCCCACTGTAATAGTAATAATTACTCAGAGCACCACCACCAAAAAAGAAAAAGAACAAGGCAGAAACTTTAACTTCCTTCTTTCCTTCCTTCCTTTCTGTTTATTTTTATTTACTCCTCACACAATAAAAAAAAAAGACCTGATTTTCCTAAAAACTTTTTTTATCTTTTTTTAATTTATTATTAATACAAGAAATAAAATATTTTAATTTAATTATTATAACAGATTCAATTTTTCATTTCAATTTCAATTTAATTATTCATATCAAAATTATATATATAACAAAATCACAAAATATATAATAAGACATAATGGATCCAACTAATGATCCAAATTTTACTCCACCTTCTTTAAAAAAAGATATAGAACCAACAGCACCTTCAGAAAAAATTCCAAATAATATGCCTATACAACAATTAGTTTTAGAAGATTTAGGTGAAGAATTAGATGGTCCTGCTCCTCATCCTGCTTCTTCTTCTGGTTCATCTTCAAGACCAAGTGCTATAACTTCAAAATCTTATGATGAAAGTTTATTGGAAGGTAAATATCATTCTAAAATTCCTAGAAAACATACTGAATTAATTAGTTCTTCATCTGGTGAAGAAGATGAAATAATAGTTGAAGATGTCGAAACTGAATTTCATAATCATCATAGTCATAATCACAACCATAATCATAATCACAACCACAACCACAACCACAGTCACAGTCATAAACATAATCATAAACACCATCATATAAATAATAATAATAATAATTCATCAGATATTAATAATAATTCCAAAGTTATATTACCACCATCAATACAAGTTAGAAGTTCACAAATTGCAGATTTAGAAGAAGTTCCACATGGTATACAAAGACAAGCCACAAATTTAAATAAATATCATTTTCCAACACATAGATTAGCAACAACATTATCAGATGATTCAAAATATCCATTAGTTATAGTTGCATGTGGATCATTTTCACCAATTACATATTTACATTTAAGAATGTTTGAAATGGCATTAGATGCAGTTATTGAACAAACAAGATTTGAAGTTGTTGGAGGATATTATTCACCAGTTTCATCAAATTATAAAAAACAAGGTTTAGCACCTGCATCACATCGAGTTAGAATGTGTGAATTGGCATGTGAAAGAACTTCAAGTTGGTTAATGGTTGATGCTTGGGAATCTTTACAACCTAAATATACAAGAACTGCATTAGTTTTAGATCATTTTAATGAAGAAATTAATATTAAAAGAGGTGGTATAATGACTAAAAATGGTTCTAAAAAAGGTGTTAAAATTATGTTATTAGCTGGAGGTGATTTAATTGAATCAATGGGTGAACCTGATGTTTGGGCTGATCAAGATTTACATCATATATTAGGTAAATATGGTTGTTTAATTGTTGAAAGAACTGGTGCTGATGTAAGAAGTTTTTTATTAAGTCATGATATAATGTATGAACATCGAAAAAATATTTTGGTTATTAAACAATTAATTTATAATGATATTAGTTCAACTAAAATACGATTATTTATAAGAAGAGGTATGTCTGTACAATATCTTTTACCAAATTCAGTTATTAGATATATTCAACAACATAATTTATATGGTGATTCTGAACCTGTTAAACAAGTAATGTCTGATAGAGCTGATTAATTAATAATAAATAATTACTATTTCAATTCTTTTTTATTTATAGTTTGTAAAAATTTTATATAGATTTTTAAATGTTATATTATAATAAATTATTTATATATTAAATTAAATTAAATTAAATTAAATTAAATTAAGAGAAAAATTCTACCATTCTTGAGCTTTATTACCATAAATACTTTTTTTAGTACCTTTAATTGGTTTAATTAATTTTGAACCACCTTCTAAAAATGAAAATTTATCTCTTCTAATATCTTCATATTCTTTAATAAATGATTCTTTTTGTAATGTTAAACCAATATCATCTAAACCATTAACAAGACAATGTTTTCTAAATTCTTCAACATCAAAATGTTCAATTAAAATTTCTTCAGTTTCACCATCTTTAATTTGTTGATTTGGTAAATCTATAGTTAATTTATGACCATTATTTATAACAGGAATTAATTTTGATTCAATAATTTCTTGTGATAATCTAATTGGTAATAAGAAATTTTTAAAAGAATTATTATAAAAAATATCACCAAATGATGGTGCTATAATACTTTTAATACCAAAATCTTTTAATGCCCATGGTGCATGTTCTCTACTTGAACCACAACCAAAATTATCTCCTGTAACAACTAAAATTTCTGCTTTTCTATAAGGTTCTTGATTTAAAATAAAATCAGTTTCAATATCTTTACCATTTGAATCTTTTATAAATCTTGATTCATAAAATAAACCATCTTTTAATCCTGTTCTTTTAATAGTTTTTAAAAATTGTTTAGGTATAATTGCATCAGTATCAATATTTGCTTTATATAATGGTGCTGATACACCTGTTAAAACAGTAAATGAATCAATACTACCACCAGCTGATGATGTTTCAGTTTTTGTTTTTTTAGTTTCTGGTTCTTGTGGTATATCATTAATTTTATCATCTTCAACAGCTGGACTATCATCTTCAATTATTTCTTTTTCATGTTCATAAACAGCATTTTGTAATTCTTTATCTTCAATTTCATCATGTTGTATACTTAATGTAGGTTCATCATTATTTATATAATCAAATTCTCTAATATCAGTAAAATGACCTTTAATTGCAGCAGCAGCAGCCATAGCTGGAGACATTAAATGAGTTCTTGATCTAGCACCTTGACGACCTTCAAAATTTCTATTTGATGTAGAAGCACATCTTTCTTCAGGATCTAAAATATCTGGATTCATACCTAAACACATAGAACAACCAGCTTCTCTCCAATCAAAACCTGCTGCTTCAAAAATTTTATCTAAACCTTCTTTTTCGGCTTGAGTTTTAATTAATCCTGATCCAGGTACAACTAAAACTTGTTTAACATTATCTGCTTTTTTATGACCTTTTGCAACTTTTGCAGCTTCTCTTAAATCTTCAATTCTTGAATTTGTACATGAACCAATAAATGCTTTATCTATTTTAATTTCTTTTAATGGAGTATTTGGTGTTAAACCTTGATATTTTAAAGCTCTTTCCATACCTTCTTTAGCAATTGGATCATCTTTAATTTTTGAAGGATCTGGTACAGCTGCAGTTATTGGTAATGCATCTTGTGGAGAATTACCCCATGTAATAGTTGGTACAATATCTTTTGCTAAAATTTTAATATCATAATCAAATTTTGCTCCTTCATCAGAATGTAAAGTTTCCCAATATTTTTTAGCTTTTATCCATTCATCACCTTTTGGAGCTAATGGTCTATTTTTAATATATTCAAAAGTTATATCATCAGGTTTAATCATACCTGCTCTTGCACCTGCTTCAATAGCCATATTACATATTGACATTCTTGCTTCCATTGATAAATTTTCAATTGCTTTACCAGCAAATTCAATAACTGATCCAGTACCACCAGCAGTACCAATAACACCAATAACATGTAAAATTAAATCTTTTGATGTAATACCTGGTGATAAATCACCATCAATTAAAATTCTCATATTTTTAGATTTTGTTTGTATAATTGTTTGAGTAGCTAAAACATGTTCAACTTCTGAAGTACCAATACCAAAAGCTAATGAACCAAATGCACCATGAGTTGAAGTATGTGAATCACCACAAACAACTGTTGTACCAGGTAATGTAAAACCTTGTTCTGGTCCAACAACATGAACAATACCTTGTCTATCATCAGACATACCAAAATATGTAACATCAAATTCTTTAACATTTTGTTCTAAAGTCATAACTTGTAATCTTGAATCATCTTGTTCAATAAATGTATCAACATTTTTAAAATTTTTTCTTGATATTGTTGGTATATTATGATCAACTGTTGCTAATGTACAATCTGTTCTTCTAACTTTTCTACCTGCATTTTTTAAACCTTCAAAAGCTTGAGGTGATGTAACTTCATGAACTAAATGTCTATCAATATATAATAAATATGAACCAGATTCATCTTTATGAACTATATGATCTTGAAATACTTTATCATATAATGTTTTAGGAGCCATTATGTTAATAAATATAAATAAATAATAAATAAATAAATAAGTTGTTTAATGGAAGAAAAGAAGAAAAAGAAAAAAGAAAAATATGGAGATTATTTAAATGGTTTGATGTTATATTATATATATATATATATAGAAGTGAAAAAAAAAAAAGAAATATGTTGTTCAATCAGTCATGTTGTGCATATAACACATTCTAAACAAAAGAAAAAAAAAAGCAGTGAAAAATTCAGGACCGGTAAAGGACCGGCGGCGGTTCAGGAGATTTGAGCCAATGGTTGTTCAATAATTGGTAAGGCAACAGATTAAGTATTACACAAATTATATAATTTTACATCCCCTCAATAACCGAAATGGTCACAGAACATCATCTAAAGGAAAAAAGAAACGACACCACACATTATATTAGTTGCAAAACATCATCAAACGTTATACCATTTTGTAAGATCTGTATAAATCTAAAGAATATACTAAGAAGATAATTTATTTAAATATCTTTCCCATTAAATTTTAATTTTCAAAATTCAATTGATTTTTTTTCTTTTTCCAATAATTAAATAATCGAAAAATCCATTAAATAAATAAAGTGATTTGGATTATACTGGTAAAATCAACTTGAAAACTAATAATTAAATACAATTGAATCAATTCTAGTATCTAAAGTTTTTTTCAAAATACTATTTCTAAAAAAAAAAAAAAATAGTAAATTTCATTCATCAATTGATCAAAATGGATAATTAAAAGTTTGATAATCATTAACATCTTCAAAACCTCTTTTTTCTAAGTAGAATCTGATTTTGGTAAGGGACTTTTGTTCCCAAATTGGAGTTGGATGTTTCACAAGAAAAATGATGGATATGGATTTCTACTGCTAATGTCCACGATAAATTTCAAAATCTAAATCTAATCCTCCATATTTAAAACCAATCTAAACTTATATGAAGAAAGTAAATCTACATAATAAATTAAGATAGATGTTTCTATTTATTAATTGTGTTTGTAATGTACATCGGGATTTCGAAATAATTATTACCTCTTTAAGAATTGACAAATTTCCATCATTAGAAAAATTCCCCAGATATAAAAAAAATTAAAAAAATACACATCAAACCAACAACATCAAATCAAATCAAATCAAATCATGTCATATAAATCATTAATCAAAAAAAAAATAGATCAAAAAATTTAGGTCAATTTCAAGATTAGTTACGTTCAAGATTTGATAAAATTAGAAAAATTCCATTCTTTTTAAGACGACGTTATTTTGTTTTAATTGTTGGTATTTCTTATGAAACAGCAAGATTTAGAGTTTTAAGATTAATGGATAAAGGTTTTCAACAAGTTCAAAGTTCTAAGTTTAGATTTAACATCAGTTCAAATGTATTCTTATATGAATAATACATCATTATTACTAGATAAACAGGTACCATGTTTAGCAACTGGTTTACCACATTTTAGTCATGATTATATGAGGTAGAGATGTTTTCATTTCGTTTAGAGGTTTATTAATTGTACCAGGTAGATTTGGAGATGCAAAATTACATATTTTAGGATTTGCTAAAACTTTCAAACATGGTTTAATACCAACTTTTTTAGATGCAGGTAAAAATCCAAGGTATAATGTAAGAGATGCTGTATGGTTTTTCTTACTATTCAAGAATATGTTACTTATGTACCAAATGGTATTGATGAAAAAGTTAAAAAAAAAGCTTTAAATGATGAATATATTCAATATGATGATCCAAAAGCTTTAGTTATGAAAGTTCTATAAGAGAAATTATATATGAAATTTTCCAACGTCATGCAAAAGGGATTAAATATCGTGAATCAAATGCTGGATCAAATTGAGACTCACAATTGAAAGGTAAAAGTTTTAATGTTGAAATTAATATTGATTGGGAAACTGGTTTATCTCATTGTGGTAATCAATTTAATTGTTGTACATGGATGAATAAAATAGGAGGAAGTGAAAGAGCTCATAATAGAGGTTTACCAGGTACACCATGTGATGGAGCACCAATTGAATTATAAGGATTAATGAAAAGTGGATTAATATGGATTAATAAATTACATGAAGAAGGTGAATTTAATTATACGGAAGTTGAAAAAATAATGATAAAAAAAATTTCATTTGAAGATTGGGAGAAAGATTAATTCAAGAAAATTTTTAAAAATGTTATTATATACCGGAAGATCCTTCAGAAGATCCTAAATATAATATTGATCCAAAAATAATTAATGGAAGAAGTATTTATAAAGATTTATATAAAACTGGTAAACCATTTGAAGATTATCAATTATTATTTTGACACAATTAGGTAGAGAATAATAATAATTATGAACCAGCAAATGTATTTCAAAAAGTTTATGATGAACAAGAAGAGCAAAATAATACTCATAATATACTACCTAATGCATTAATGGACACACCAAGTAATTCAATCCAAATTTATTAGATCCAGTAGATGATTATAATTCTGCAAATATTCATAATTTAATATTCGATGGTTTGATAATAGATGGATTTTAATTATGATTTTCCAAGTTAAGTTAAATATAGTATAATAATTTATGAACTTTATTTACCAAAATGAATCAATAATATATGTTGTTAAATTATCATGAACAAGAGAGAGAGAGAGCATTTAATATAAAATAATATCCATTCCATAAACTATATAATAAGAAAGTTAATAATAGCAGTTGTCTGATGATATAAATCCATTCAAATTTAATAATTTT
>JAKTXL010000078.1:0-67607 GCA_030582535.1 Insectozyma bohioensis | reverse complement strand
GATTGATTGATTGATTGATAAAAAAGTTGTAAATATCTTAGATGTGAATTTATTGCAACAACACAAATAAAATAGAAAAAAAAAAAAACCTCTTAAAAAATGCGTATACACTTTTTTTGAGATGCAAAATAATTTAAGCTCATAAATTCATCTATTTTAAACTTTATTAAAACAGATAATATATATATATATATATATATATATATACTTTTCATTTTAATCTGATTATTTAAATATATATATAATAAACTAAATTATTATTTAACATCATCTTCTTCACTTGAATCTTTATAAATTTATATATAACCTAACTTTAAACCTTTTTTTTAACAACTTTTTTTACCCAAAAAACAAAATATTTTTAATTCTGTTGATAATATATTAAATTATCAAGAGGTAATTTGTATTAAATTAATTAATAATTTGAATCCAAGAAATGTTGGATAACTAGCACCAAAAGATCATACTTAGGAGATCTATTATTAGAATAATATTGAATCATGTAATTGTAAATGATTTATTTTTCAGGTATACTTCATTAGATCTTAAATCTAGATACGGTGGTATCTTCGATATTTTAGAAGAATATTTCTCTAATAATTATAAATTTCAAAATTATTATTCAATAATGTAAATTCAATTTATATTACTATTTTTTACATCAAAATTTTAAAATCCAATATGGTAGATTTTAGACCATAAAAGAATAATTTCGAAGAATAATTTATATTTAGATATATTTAGATATTTTAATTTTTAAATTTTACTAATAAAAATGCTTTTGAAGAATTAAATTAAATTTAAAATATTCAAATAGAAAATCTGACACTGATCATAATAATATAATGACTAATCAAAGTATTAATCGAAATTATACAAAGAAAAACTTAATGTTGTTTAAAATTTAATAATTTCATATAACTATAGACTTTAAATAAAGCTATAAAATGAGATTTATTAGCAAATATTATTAGTAGTCCTCTTTAGAGAGTTCAAAATTAGATCAATTATCTATATAAAAATACATAAGATTAAATAAGGGATTTTAATATATAAATCGTATGATTACTATTATCTTCATAAAGACAACTAATATATATAAGTTTTTATATGTCCTTTAGTAATATATATAGTTGGTTGTCTGTATGGTAAAAGTTTGGTGTATAGTTTTTTTCTCTCTCTTTCATTTTTTGGGGGGTTGTAAAAAAATTGAATGTGATCTATCACTTTTTTTTAGTTTTGAATAACCTACACTTTTTATTTCATTTATCCCAATAATGCTAGAATCAGATTTAAATTTATTAGAATTTAATTAAGAATGTTAGAAAGTCACTATAAATTAATGGTATAGATTTGAAGTCATTTATCATCTATTATTCTGTCAACTTTTACCTCAAATATTAAATGGGGGTCAACATGTTAACATAAAAATTGGATTTTACATATAGAGATTGAAAACCTAATATAATGGTTACATCACAAGGAATAGTTAAAATTGGAGATTTAGTATTAGAAAGAAAATTTAATAATTCATTACAAAGTTTATATACTGGGGATAAAGTATTTTTTACAATATGGTATAGAGCACCCGAATTATTATTATTAGGTTCAAGACATGATACACCATCAATAGATTTATGGGCAGTTGGATCTATATTAGCTGAATTATAGAAGGTTTAGGTATACCAAATTTAAATAAATATTCTGATTATCCTATATTTCAACAACAATTAACTCAACAAATATATGCAAATAATTGGATTAATTGGTATAAAATGATTGGGGGGGTACTAATGAATCATGTTTAAATTTATTACAAGGTTTATATTAACCTTAGATTCAATTTAAGATTAACTGTTGATCAAGGTGTAATGATTAGTCAAAGTATCAATCAAAATTATAAAGAATAACTAATGGGAATTTTAAAGAAAATTTAAGAAAGAAAAAATAAAGATATATATATATTATTAAACGAAGAAAGAGGAAAGAAGAAAGAATTTGAATTTAAATTTAAATAGAAATATATATTTAAAGTCTAATCAAAAATTTAATTTTTTCTAAAATTTGATAATTTCATTTAACTCTAAATTTTAAATAAAACTATAAAACCTTAGAAGATAATAATAACTTGAATTAACTATTTATTATTACCCCCCGTCAAAAAACAAATTATTAAATCAAATGATTTATATACTCATTAATTCAATAACTGTAGATTGACTTTGTTCCAAAAATTCATTGTTGTATTAATATCATTAATTACCTCAAGTTCAGGTCAATTACGAAGTATTATTATCATTAAGACCTATATTTAAAGGAGAAGAAGCTAAAATAGATATAAATAATATAAAACTAGTTCTATTTCAAAATTATTGAACTAGACAGATTTCAATTGAGATTTTATTTAACAATTAAAATATTTTAACATAAATATTTATAGCCAATAAAACATTGAAGTTCTTTTAATTTATACAATAATAAATATTTGTAAAAATCAATGGCGTGTAAAATATATTATGCTTTATGTGATTATATCAAATAAACATTTCAAATATGTTTTATTCTTTTCTTATATGAATAAGAATATAATCGGGATGAATATTTATGTATATTACATCCATCTTCCATGATCTGATTGATGATATATAAAAAAAAAATAAAAAAGTGGTTGTAAAAAAAAATGTGGTGGTAAAAAAAAAAATAAATGAGAATGATTTTTGATCCCTATTTATACTAACAATTTACCCCCTTAAATAATATAGATTACACGCCAAATCAAAATAAAAAAATTAACCCAATAACTCACACACAAATCTCGAATCATATCTATCTTAGCATCTACATACATTTAGATTAATATAGATAGATATAATACTTTTCCTTTTGATCTGATAAATTAAAGATTTTTAAGAAGTAAATTATTAGATTATTTACTAAAAAAATATAACTAATTAATCAATTCTTTATTTGAATCTATTTTTCTTGATCTTATAAAAGAACCTAGATTTATAAAAAACAGAAACCAATGTACATATCTATATATATATACCGTCAAAATATATTTGAAACGTGTTTTACAAATCTTATAAATTTTATCTTATGATCATCGAAGAAGAAGAAGAAACATATTATTCAATGAACATTCCTAAAAGTCAGGTTGGATCTAAATAAATAATTTAACTAATAATAATAATTAATAATAAATATAGTATATAAATAGTTCATTACAAATTTCCTCTATATCTACTTCAGAAAACACCTTTTTTTTTTTAATAAAAATAAGAAAGTTTAGGTCCCTATTCCCCTGATATGTGTTAATTTAATGGTACGATCATAATTTCAATTTTATTTGAATAAAGTTTCGTTGAATATCTGTATATTTAGTTAATTGAGATGTTTGTTTGATTTTATTTATAATACAAAAACCATTACAAATATGTTGTTAATTATATTTCTTATCGTGGTGATTTGAATTTTCGGTTTTCTACAACCCCCTCCCCCCCTTAAAAAATTATCCATGATGAATGAATAATAATACTGATTCAGATAATGTAAATGACTACATAATTCATTATTTTCAAGAATACTATTTCATTAGATATTCAAACTAGCTATATAATGGTGGTGTCTTCAATATTTTAGAAGAATACAATTTAAATTAAAAAAAAAAATATAATATTACGTTTTTTTTTTTTGCATCAAAATTTTAAATCTAATATGGTAGCTTTTCCGAAATATAAAAACGAAAAAAAATAATTTCTAATGATTATAAAGAGATTTTTATTATGTAATACGTTAAAATTGTTAATATAAAAGTAATAATAGTAATATATCTATAGTAGAAGAAGCAAAGATATAAGTAAGATAAAAATACTTTTTTTGGTTTTGTTTTTTCTATTTGTTTTCGTTTTCGGTCATTTCTATCTAAAAATTAATAATTTAGTTTTTTTTTTTATGTCTTTTTCTTTTTCTTTTATTTTAATTTTCTTTTATTTTTATTCAAGTGTTCCTCCTTCATGAGGTATCATTGATACAAATTCATTTAAATTATTAATTGATTTTGTTGATGTAAGAATACAAATAGGGGTACCTAAACTACTTATTAAATTTTTTTAAGATATAACTGACATTGGTACTATAATAGAAACTATTTTTGATGTTAACAAACATTTGTTAGTAATAATCAAAACATTGGTAGAGTTATAAATTACCATAGAAATTAATATTGATACTCCTTAGTTGGAATTAGTTTAATGATTCAAGAAATCAATAATTTAATATAATAGATATCTACAATATAATTCATTATTATTAAAATTGTTGGTAAAAATTTTAAATCTATTAAAAATACTGAGTTACAATCTTTAAAATATCTTGTTAGATTAGAATCAAATGCAGAAATTCGTAAGGTTGAAAATTGTTATATTCACCGAATATAAATATTAATTTAAATTTTATTATGTTTCCAGCCAATAGTCATAAAATTGCTATTTAGAATCATTTAATCTATATAGAAATATCTCTTTCATATATAAAGTTTTGTATAAAAATACATTTATTACAACTATAGACTTGTGGTTACTTTGTTTATATACTAGTTTTACAATATTTTATATAAGAATATCATTGAGTTAATTAAATTGAATTGAATTACTAATTATTTTTTTTTTTTGATTCACTTACAAAATGATTTATTAGCAAATATTATTAGTAGTCATCTTTAGAGAGACTTCAAGAATAGATTATGAAAGTAGATGATCTATATAAAAATACATAAAATTAAATAAGCGATTTTAATATATAGATGCTATATTTTATCTCGATTACTATTAGCTTCATAAAGACAATTGAAATATATAAGTTTTTATATCTCCTTTAGTAATATGTATAGTTGGTTGTCTGTATGGTAAAAGTTTGGTGTATAGTTTTTTTCGTTCACTTTCATTTTTTGGTGGGTTGCA
Organism: Insectozyma bohioensis; assembly: GCA_030582535.1. Lineage (NCBI taxonomy): Eukaryota > Fungi > Ascomycota > Pichiomycetes > Serinales > Debaryomycetaceae > Insectozyma > Insectozyma bohioensis. The sequence goes on along the minus strand of JAKTXL010000078.1, from coordinate 62,646 downwards.
AAAAAATTGAGTGTGATCTATCACTTTCTTCTTTTATACAACATCAACTTTCTTTCATTTATCCAATAATCATCTAACGTATCAATCAGATCTAAATTTATTAGAATTATTAAATAAATTAAAGAAACAACCTGAACCTTATGACAAATATTTGGAATTATTTATCATCTACAATTAATCAACTTTTAATCCCAAGATTTAGTCGTTTTGTAAACTTCATTATAAAAACAAAATTGTACGAGCGCAGGGCTAAAATTCTATGAGCAGGCCGGCTTTTACGGGGACAGGGTAAAGATGGTACGAGCGCGGGAGAAAGGTTGTGTAAGCAGGCTGCGTTGAACAAGAAAAGATTTGGTTTGTACGACAACAGGGCTAATATGGAACCAGCGGAGGGCTGAAATGGTACGATCAATAGGATAAATCAAACAAACTTCTAGTATCAATTAGCTAGAACTACTCAAATCTATTTATATTTGAAATAATTTTATAACTATAAATTAGAATTCAAATTAATTAATAAATCTGAAAAAAATTTATGTGTAAAAAAAATATATATATTTATTGAAATTTAGAAAAAGATAATAGAAAAATTTAATTTTAACTTTATTGGATAATGAAACAACAAATATAACTTGTTGAATGAATATATTAATTTAAAACTAACAAATTGAATAGTTAATCAAAATAAACAAAATCAATTGAATTTAATTTATCATCAGACCTTAAGTTTTCATTTATTCAATCATCATCATAATAATAATAATGTGTCAATCAGATAATATCAATTTATTCGAATTATTAAAGAAATTTGAAGAATATCCTGAATTAATGTCAAAAATTTGGACTTATTTACCACCAATTGCTCAAGAAAATTTACTTCCAAGATATATTCAATATATAAATTTCGATAAAGTATTTATAAGTAAATATGTTAATGATAATAATGGACTTAATTTATTTTATAAACCTATTTGGAATTATTATTATATAAATTCAAAAGAAGTATATAATTCATTTTTATTTGAAGATTTATGGATGTTAATTTTATTTATAAAAAAATATAATTTAATTCCAAATATTATAAAATTTGAAAAAGATGAACATAAACAATTAAAAGATTATGAAAATGAATTATTATTAAAAAATTCAATACTTGAATTTGATACAATATTTGAAAATGGTTGTTTTTTTTCATTATTTAATTGATAAAGGTTTTAAAATTGGGAAATATATATATGGTTATTTAGAATATACTGAAATTGATTCAATTGATGATAAAGATGATTCAATTGATGAAAATTATCCCACATATATAGATATGGAAGATTTACCTCAAACATGTATTGAATTTCATCATGAAGATACAATTAATTATTATGATAATATAATTGAATTTAAAAATTTAAAAATATTACATGTTAATAATTTTGATTTTGAAAAATTTAAATATCTTCCTAATACTTTACAAGAATTTAATTCAATTAATTTTTTAATAGATAGAGATGTTATAAATGATGAAAAAATTCCAAATAATTTAAATAAATTTGGATTTTCTTTATTTGAACCACCTAATTCAACAAATAGATTACAAGATTTATTATATCAAATGAAAAATTTAAAAACAATTGAAATTAATTCAAATAATCAAGAAGAATCAATAATTGAATTTAATTTACCTGATTGGTTAGAAAATCTATCAATTAAATATTCCAATTTTACAAATTTACATAATTTAACAAAATTAAAATCATTAACTTTAATAAATTCTAAAATTCCTCAAATTATTCCATCAAAAGTAAAAAAATTAATTATTAATAATTTTGATGAAGAAAGAAATTCATTAATTCATAAACCAGGTACAAAAAATCCATTATTTAATTTACCAAATTCTATAATTGAATTAAATATAAAAACTATAATAAATATACCAAAAAATTGGAAATTACCAAAAAATTTAAAAATTTTAAAATTATCAAATATTTATTTTTGGGAAAAAAAAATTGAATTTGAATTTCCAAAAAATTTATATTTATTAAGTATAATTGATTCAAATTTAAATAATTTAAATAATTTTAAATTTTCTAAAAATTTAATGTTTATTGAAATTGTTTATAATCTTATATCTTTTAAAAATACTAATTTGAAATCTTTAGAATATCTTAAAAGATTTGAAATTTGTCTGGCTGATAGAGATATTTATCGTCATCCAAATTGTCATTTTATACAATATTTTTGTGAAGAAGATTAATTAATTTTGTTTGAATATACATATATATATATTTGAATTCATCTATAACTGTATATACAGTGATAATGTTATTAAAAAATAGGTAATTTTTATTAATACTAAATTTCTATACACTACTATTTCTACAAAATTTTATGGAAAAACTATATTTTTATTTAAATTAACCTAAATATATGACAAATATAAGCTAAAAACAAAAACTTAATTTCTTTAGATTAAGAGATTCATATAAGTAGAAAAGTTTAAAAAAAATGAACTGAAAAAAATCAACGGATCAAAAAATTCAATTGGTAGCGTAGGTTGAAAGTGGAAACTGAAAATGATCAATTTGTAATTATTAAATATGTTTTTCAAATTCAATTCATTTAGATTTTTCTATAAATAAATATATATATATTGAAACCTTAAAATCTAGAATAATCTAAAGAAGTTAGAGTAGTGAAGATTTATCCAACAAATTTAGTTTTTTTTTAAACATGATGAAGGATTAATCAAATAAAGAATTTTATTTCAATTTTATTTTTATCTATCTATCTACATAAATTGAAACCTTGTTATTTATTTACTCCTATTCTATTTCTTGTAATATTATCTACTTATAAAATATACGAAAAATAAATATTATTTAGATAGATACTCATATACTCCCCCTTTTAATTTAAAAATACAACCATCTGTCCATCTGTACATCTGTAACCAAGGCGATTTAAATTTTTCAAGATCCAAAATGAAAAAAAATAATTTTTTTCTTTTCTTTTTTTCGTAATCGATAAAATAAAATAAAACAAATAGTCTAAACCAACCCCTCTTTTAAAGATAATGTAAACCAATATAAAGTAAAGAAAAGAAAAGAGATCAGATCAGATCATTTGAAGAATATTTTGTGGTGTATTACCAAGACCAAATATTTATTGAATATATAATTGTTTCTTTGTTGTTTATGGAGAGTATAAGTTTGTTTCAGCCATATGTTATGTTATGTTATGTTATGTTGTGGAGAAGAAATCAAAAGAAATCAGAAAATGAAAATGAAGATCTTGTTTTTGTGATTTAGCAATCATCAAATTTCTTGATTCGCCTAAATTTGGTACAGATAACAAACACAACAAACAAACAAAAGGCATTAAAAAAAAGGGCACTAGATCCGCCCCAAAAAAACCAAAAAACCAAAAAACATATGGTGACAATTCGGGCCGATCCATTTTCAATTCCGACCATTTAAAAATTTAAAAATTTTTCACTTACATAGACAACTACAACATATACGAATAATGTAATATAATATAATATAACCAGTATATTAAAATAAAAACTATATAGAACTAATTCATTAAAATTAATTGATCAATCATTAATAAATCTTGTAAAATATTTTTTTTAAATCCATAAAAATCATTAAATAAATCATTTGAATCATCATCATAATCATCATTATCATGATTACGATTATTTTTATTATTAGTAGTAGTATTTGTTGTCTTTTTATCTAGATCTAACAATAAATTAGATGAATAATTAAAATTATCTTTTGGTATTAATTCTTTATTTAATAAAGTAGGTTGTTGATGTTGATGATGATGATCATCATTATTTTGATCAGTTATTGATATTTGTTCTAGAAATAATGCATCTTCATCAAATAATATATTTTGTTGTTGAAATTCATCATCTTCATCATCTACTTCTTCTAGTTCTTCTTCTTCTTCTTCTTCTTCTAAGAATTGTAAATTTATACAATCATAATTTAATGATGTTGAAGCAGGTATAATTTGACATAAATATTGAAAAGAATCATTTTGTTTATAATATGGATGATATTCAGTATTATTATTATTATTATTATTATTATTTATATTATTTATATTATTATATGATGATGATGAAGGTAGATTATTTGATTTAATTAATTCATTATTAGGAATATTTGTATTTTGATTTTGATTTGGACTATTTGTAGTAGTTGTAGTTGAATTTGAATTTGAATTAAATTTTAAACGTTTGAAAGATAATGAATCTAATGAAGATACAGAAGTTGAAGATAATTCATGTAATCTTTTCATTTTTAAAAAAAAATAATATAAAAAAATTGCAAAAGTAACAAATAAATGAAAAAGTTGAAAAAAAGTATATTTTAAAAAAATTTACTAGTGGTAGTAGTTATTATATATATATATATATATATATAATTTGAATCTTTCTGTAGAATAGATAAAAAAAAAAAAAAATAAAAAAGCCTATCCATATCTTTCAAAAAAATAAATATGCAACGATGACCAAATAAAGATAAATAAATAAAGATAAATCAAATTAAAACAAATTCAGTTCAATTCAATTCCGAATAAACTAAAACTAAAACTATTTTTTTTTTCTTTTTTTCATACATGATGCATAATTGATTATATTATTACATTCATAGATAAAAGATAAAAGATAGAGATAGAGATAGATAGATAGATAGTCTAAAAAGAAAAAGAAAAAGAAAAGAGAACTCCACAATTTCCAAACACAAAATGAAACATCAATACATCTAGATATAAATTAAATTAAAGTGGCCAGGTTATTCATTTTCAAATAAAATTAAATTGACTTTGATTTTATTTTATTTTATTTTATTTTGTGAAATTGTTGAAAAATTTTTTATTTTATTTTATTGTGGGTTGGTAGTTGCGGTTCTGTTATCTATTTTATTTTTTTTTTTTTTAATTGGGAAAATTTAACCAATTTAAGATTTTCAACAATACAATACAATACAACAACAACACAATTGAAATTTTCAAAATTTCAGACTAGAACAATAAAAATAACCCACCAACTACAACTCGTCATTCAATTAAATTAAAAAACTAAGAAAAAGCGCAAATATATTTATTTGATATGAAATATGAAACCACTTGACTTCACTTCAATTTCAATTGTTTCTGAAAATTATCACAGTATATTATTATAGTTTAATAATGAACAAAACAGTGGCTTTTTTTATTTTTTTTTTTCATTTTCATTTTCAAAAGATAACAAACCATGATTAATCAATAGATAGATAGATAAATAGATAGGAAGGAAGGAGGAGAAAGAAAAGACAAAGATACTCTTAAGAGACAGAAAACGAAACTTAGTTATCTAGTTATCTAAGACCAGGCCAATTTTAAAAAAACAAAAAATATATTTATTGAATTGTCCCTAACCATCCATTGCATTGCATATACATTATTATCATCAATTATCAATCAATCTATCTATCTAACTATCTCTAATTATTTATCCTATTCTATTATTTCCATATTATCCATACGCGTCTAAATAAGCAACTAAATAAAAAAGGTAAACAAATAAGAAAACTATTACGATGATATGTTCTTATATTATGTATCTATGGTGATGATTTCTTAATTATCCAATTATAGAAATGGCTAAAGAATTTAAATTTAATTTTTTTAGTTCTTATTCAATTCAATCATCTTTTAAATAAACGGCAAAAAAAAAAAAAAATCTTTTTTTTCTTATCTTTTTTTTAGTTCATATATTAATCTATATATAGCAACATACTATATACAATATACTATATACTATATACTATATATTCTAAATCTATATTATATTGTATTGTATTGTATTATATGGTTACAATTACAATTATATTATTTTATAATTATAATACTACCAACCTCACCTCGTGGGTCATTATTTCAATCAAATTTAAATGTTTTTATCTTTTTATCTTTTTATCTTTCTTTCAACAACTTAATTAATTTAATTTTCTTTTTCTTTTTTTTTTTTTATCTTTTTGTAACTTGCATTAAATTGTGGAGATCCAAGATTTTAAAAAATTAAAATAATAAAATTAATTAATAAAATAAAAAGAAACCAAAAATATTTTTTTTTTTTTTTAACTTTTTTGAATTATGTCAAATACAACCATTCAATCACTATCTATATATCTTGTTCTTCTTTTTTTGTCTATTTTTATTTATTCTTCTCCAATATAGTCTTCATCTTCAGAATCACTAATTTCAATATATAAATCATCACCATTACCAATTTCATTATTTAAATAATGTAACATAGCAATATAATCATAATTTTTTTGATTATTTAAATTTTCATCATCATCATCATCTGATTCTTCTTCTTCATCTGAATAAACTTCTTCAATTTCTGATTCATCTTCAATTGTAATTACATATGTATTATTATTTTCTTCTTCTTCTTCTTCTTCATCTTCTTGTTCTTCTTCATCAAAAAAATAATCTGATTGATCTTCTTGTTGAATTAATTCAACTTTATCAATATATTCATCTTCTTCTTCATCAACTTGAGGAATAAATTCATCATCTTCATCTTCTTCATCTTCCTCTTCATCTTCTTTCTTTTCTCCTTCTTCTTTTTCATCCTTTTTATATTCTTTAATAATTTCAGAATATTCCCATAATTCTTTAAATTCTCCTCTTTTTAAACTTAATCCAATAATTCCACCCAATAAACAAGGTACTAAATATAATAAAGCAGGTTGACCAGCATTAAAAACAATTAATACAATTAAAGTAATAATTAATCCAATTGTATAACTAATTAATCCCATAAAAAAATAAGTTTTTGAATAATTATTAAAATGATGAAAATAATCATTAGTTTTTTTATAATATAAATAATTATCAAATCTTAAACATAAACTAATTAATGATCCAGGTAATATAATATCACCCAACCCCAAAATACTAAAACCTTCACCTCTTGGTATCATTAATTTTATTGGTATATCAATATTTTTTGCAACAGTCATCATTATTTTAGTACCAAATACAAAATAAATATCATAAAAAAATAATAAACTTAATAATAAAAATGAAATTTTAAATTCAGGTAATTTAATTTGTTGAAAAGATGTTATAATATATGTAAAACTTAAAAAATTTGTTAATAACCAATTTTTACCATTTGAATTATAATTAAAATTATAAATTGTAATAATTAAACTAATTGGTAATAAAATTAAAAATTTTAAATCAAATATATAATTTTCAATTGAATTTTTAATATTTATTGAAGTTGGTTTTAATAAAATTAATTTTTCATCATTTAAATATTTTTCAAATTTTTTATTATTATCTTCTTTAATTTCTTCAATTTTACCTAATGGAAAATTATCTTGATCTTTTAATATAATTAATCTATATCTATTATAAAAATAATTTGAATTTTTATTTAAAAAATAATGAGAAAAATTTCTTAAAATTAAAATACTTAATTGATTTAAAGAATTATAAATACTTAAAGGATTTATAATTAATATATAAAATTTTAAATAATAATTAATATCTTGAATATTTTTTAATAAATAATATAATGAAATTAATGTAATACTTGCAATAATTGGTAATAAAATTGCCATACCAATTGAAAATTGTCCTTGTTCATATTTTAATAAATCAAATTTATTCATTAAATAATAATTTGAATTATCTAAATCTGTTGGATCAAATTTAGGATTTTTAATATCTTTTCTTGAATCTTTTGAATTTTTTGGTTTAGAAATTGTTGTAAAACTTCCTATAATTATTGAAATTAATGAAATTATCACTATAATTGAACCTGTTTGTAATTCTTGATATAAATTGAATTTTGATTCAACAACATCATTTAGAATTGAAGTTGTTGTATTTGTTGAATTCATTGATAATATAAACTTTTTTGATTTTTGATTTTTAATTTTTGATTTTTGATTTTTGACGTGTTTTTTTAGATTCGTTTATTAAATTATTTGGTGGTCTTTTTTTTTTTTTTTTTCCTTCTATTTTTTATATTTTTTGTTGGTCTTTCAACAAACAAAGAAACGAAAGAAAACTTTTGCTTGTCTTGTCAAAAACAGTTTCAATGTCGCATTTTGTGTGTCACATATTTTGTGTGTCACATATTTTGTGTCTATAATTTATGTTCCGTAAATTCTACTCCGTACTTCGAATATTAAAAATAATAACTCTAACTTTAGAATAAAATAAAATAACTTCTACAACAAAGAATATTTAAATTATTTCTAATTAAAGAAGAGCTCTTACTAAATAAAAACTGAATATTCTTTGATTCATTACATTTTATATCAATTGAGTGAAACATTCTCTTTTATTAAGCTCATTCATAATATAAAATTAATAAACTGAATGGTTTACAATAACCAATTCTAGAAAAGAAATACCCTTAAGTTAGTCAATTTGGAGATATTATTTTTTTTTCATGTAATTAAATAAAACCCCACAAAATCTTTTTCCTATATGAAAAATATTATGCATATACAAGAATTGGAATTGTTGAAAATTGCTACTGAACAAGTTTTTCCACTTCTTTAAAATTACAAACTATTAATAAAATATAAATTTTAAAAAAAAAACTTTGATGACTTTTAGTATAATTGTAGTATTGTCAACATAAACAAACAATCAATGAATGTTTTAGACAATTTTGGTTCATTTAGTTTTTAGTATTTTGCAATAATATTTTTGTTTTTGTTTTGTTTGTTGCGTCATAAATAAAATTCCGGATCTCTCTGAGCTGTTTCTTTTTTTATGGCGGGGGAGTTATTTTATTTGGATCTTTTCCGAGTTAATTATTCAAATGGCTAATTGAATATCCAGAATGAAAAATTAAACAAATTATATCAATTTTTCAAATTTGGGGTAACATTTTAACTAAGACACTTATCCGAAGTTTATTTATTGAAAGGAGTGATTTTTGTTTTTATTTATTTTAGTTCATAATTAAATTCTGTGTCCTCTTCCTTATAATTAAAAGTATTTAAACATGATGAATTTTCAAATTTATTCAAGTTTTTATTTTTATTCTACATCAATTCAAATATTGAATTAACTCAAACTCAAACTCAAACAAACTCAAACTAAAATTTTCAATTTTCAATTTCTTTAAAATGTCCAAACCAAAGGTTTTATTAGTTTTATACGCAGGTGGTGAAGTTGCCAAACGTGATTCAAGATTATTAGGAGCAGCAGAAAATGAATTAGGTATTAGAAAATTCATTGAAGATCATGGATATGAATTAATTACAACAACAGATAAAGAAGGACCAAATTCCGAATTTGATAAAAATTTACATGATGCAGAAATTATTATTACAACTCCTTTTTATCCAGCTTATGTTACAAAAGAAAGAATTGCAAAAGCCCCAAAATTAAAAATTTGTATTACAGCAGGTGTTGGATCTGATCATGTTGATTTAGATGCTGCAAATGAAAGAGGTATTTCTGTATTAGAAGTAACTGGATCAAATGTTCAATCTGTTGCAGAACATGCTATAATGACTATGTTAGTATTAATTAGAAATTATAATTCTGGTCATTATCAAGTTACAAGTGGTGGATGGGATGTTGCAAAAGTTGTTGAACATGAATTTGATCTTGAAGGTAAAACAATTGCAACATTTGGTGCAGGTAGAATTGGTTATAGAATTTTAGAAAGATTAATTGCTTTTAATCCAAAAAAATTATTATATTATGATTATCAACCATTACCTGAATCAGCTATTAAAAAATTAAATGATGCTTCTAAATTATTTAATGATGTTGATAATATAATTGAAAGAGTTGAAAATTTAGAAGATTTAGTTTCACAATCTGATATAGTTACTATTAATGCACCATTATATGAAGGTACAAAAGGTGTATTTAATAAAGAATTAATTTCAAAAATGAAAAAAGGTTCATATTTAGTAAATACAGCAAGAGGTGCCATATGTAATGCCGATGATGTTGCAAATGCTGTTAATTCAGGTCATATTGGTTATGGTGGTGATGTTTGGTATCCTCAACCAGCTCCAAAAGATCATCCTTGGAGATCAATGAATAATAATAGTGATTCTGGTAATGCAATGACTATTCATTGTTCTGGTACTTCTTTAGATGCTCAAGCTAGATATGCTAAAGGTACTGAAAATATTTTAGGTGAATATTTTTCAAAGAAATTTAATTATAGACCTCAAGATATTATTTGTCTTGATGGTCATTATGTTAGTAAAGCTTATGGTAATAATAAATAGATTTAGATAAAATTATTATTTTTTTTAAAAATTACAATAAAAATATATATATAAATTTAAAATAAATTAAATTATATTCTTTTTTGAATAACCTACATTTTTTATTTCATTTATCCAATAATCATTTTAATAATGTATCAATCAGATATAAATTTATCAAAATTATTAAATAAATTAGAAAATTATCCTGAAATTATTGCCAAAATTTGGAGTTATTCTAGTATTTGTTGCAATCTACTATAAGTCCATATAATACCATTTCTTCTTAATATATATGGAATTTATTATAAAAAATTAGTTCTTTGATTTATTTATAGGATCTGATATCTAAATTTAAATATATTATACTTTGTTTGTTGTAATTCACCGAAATGTGTAATAATATTATACATTCAACCGGTAGCGATTCGAAAATATACCCACATACTTAATTTAACAACAACAAAAAAAAAAAAAATTAACTAGTTTGGTTTTAAAAACTGTTTTTTTTATATAAATATTTCCCGCTCAAGTTTTTTTTTTTTTTTAATATTTTATTTTGTTTTTAGTCTTTATCAATTAAAATGATAATCAATGGTGGTGATACTCAACAAAAACAATCAATAATTAAAAGCGCTGACGATCAGCCAAATGTTATTAGTTCAAAGTTTTTAGAATGTTTTAGAAATAGTTTCAATTTATTACAAGTATCAGAACAGTCAAATGAAATTAATATAATTAAAAAAAAAGTTGAAATAATTAATAAAGATTATGAATTAATTTTAGAATTAATTAATTTATTAAAAATTCAAGAAGATTATTGTTCAAAATTTATTAAATTAACATTATTAGAAAATTCAAATTTAAATATTAATAAAGAAATTAATTCTTTTAAAGAAAAAATTTTAATAATGTTTAAAGAATTTGATTATTTATTAAATAAAAAATTATCAAAGATTAGAATTCAAATTCTTTTAGAAAAATTTTTATTATTAGTAAGAATTAAACTTGAAATATCAGAAAGTTCAAAAATATCTAAAAATATTATTAAAAAAATTTCTAAAATTAATGATGAATTATCAATAATTTCAACAAAGGTAAATTTTTTATTAGATGCTATAAAATGTAAATTAACTACATCAAATCCTGCAACTAGTATTTTAAATAATAAATTTCCTACTAATTTTTATGCTGAAATTTTAAATGAAGCTTCATTAAATTAATAAAAAATACAAAATTTTGATATTGATGAATAAATAATGAATATTAATATCATTTCTATATAATTTGTTTAGTTTATTATTCCTATTTCTATTTTTGTATTCTTTTCTATTCACAATTTTTTATAAAAATATTTCTGATGAATAAATTTAAATATATATGATAATTATTATAAGAATTAATATATCGATACAAATTTATTGAGGTGTAAAGATTCATTTATACACAACGCTTATGGATTGATACTCATAATATTTGTTTCAGGTTCGGATGTCTTTCAGTTTTGGGTTGTCCTTGCAACCTAACAAATTCAAATTTTTTTTTCATTAGTCTTTTCTTGATCCAGTTGCAAATCGAAATTAAATATTATATATAACCTTTTTCATTTATAAATATAGATCATATTTCTTTATCCTACCATTTTATTCATGATGTATCAATCAGATATAGATTTATTAGAACTATTAAATAAATTAGATAGTTGCCCTGAACTAATGGTAAAGATTTGGAGTTATTTACCATCTACTATTCATCAACTTTTAATTCCAAGATTTAGTCAATACGCAAATTTCAACAAAGCATTTATAAGTGAAGATTTAGCAAAGGAAATTGAAAAATATGATAATTCACCAATTTGGAGTTATTATTATAAAGATTCTAAAGAATATAAAGAAGGGTATGATTCATTTGTTTTCAAAAATTTGAAGAGTTTCGTCAATTTTTCAAAGGTATATAATTTAACACCAAAATATTTAAGATTTGATGAAAACAAAGAAGACGAAGAATTATTTGATTATGAGAGACAACCAATATTATTAAATCCTATACTTGAATTTGATAGAATTTTCCCTTCTGCTGATTTTTACTTATATTTAGATAAAGAAGGTTTTACAGTTGGTAAAATGTCACTTGACTCTTTTTCACTTGAGGTAGATATTGAACCGGATCTGGATCTGGATGAAGAAGAAGAAGATAATTATATTTTGTATGGTCATCTACCTACAACTTTAGAAAATTTTATGTACTATGAAATTTTTACTGATATAAAAAGACTTGAAAATTTAAAAATATTAAGACTTGAATATTTATTTATTGATGATTTAAGTTATTTACCTAATTCTTTGATAGAGTTATCTATAGATAATATGCATATAAATAGAGAAATTAAAAATAATGAAAATATCCCATCTAATTTAATTAAATTTGGTATTTTTGAATTAAATCCATCAATTCCTTTTAAAAAATTAGAAAAATTAATTTTTCAAATGACAAAATTAAAAGAACTTGAAATTAATACAAGATCAGAAAATCAATTAGATGAATTTAATTTACCAAATTGGTTAGAATATCTTAAAGTTCGTAAATCTACATTTATTAATTTTAATAATTTAATTCAATTAAAAACTTTATTTTTGGTAAATTCAAAAATTCCTAAAATAATTCCAAAAAAATTAGAAAAATTAATTATATATGGTTTTTTAAATGATTCTTTAAATAAACCAATTCTTAATGAAATAAATTTAAATAATTATATAACTGAATTAATAATTAAATCATCTTTATATATTCCAAAATTTTGGAAATTACCAATTAATTTAAAAAGATTAAATTTAAAATTTGTTGAATTTTATGAAAAAAAAATTGAATTTCAAATTCCTTCAAATTTATATTTATTTAATATAGAAGATACAAATTTAGAAAATTTAGATAATTTTCAATTTCCTGAAACATTGATGTTTATTAAAATTATTGGTATAAATTTTAAATCTATTAAAAATACTAATTTACAATCTTTAAAATATCTTCTTAGATTTGAATCAAATATAGAAATTCCATTTATTGAAAATTGTTACATTCAACAACATAAATATTCATACAGATCTTAAAATCTTGGTTTAAAATAAAATCCTTCAACCAAATGTTTAACAACAACAACAACAATAATAATAATAAGAAGTTACTTTATTTTCTATAGTCCTTTAAGAACTTTTAACTATCGAAGAGGTATATTTACAAGAGCTACAATGAATCAATTCATATAAAATGATTTACAATTTTTGATCTTCTTGATTGTTTCTATGGTACAAGTTTGGTGTATAATTTTTTTCGTTCACTTTCATTTTTTGGTGGGTTGCAAATATTTTGAGTGTGATCTATCACTTTCTTCTTTTATACAACATCAATTTTCTTTTATCAAATCCATTCTAATCATCATCATGAATCAATCTGATATTAATTTATTCAATGTTTTAAGCAAATTAAATAAATATCCTCAAATAATGGTAAAAATTTGGAGTTATTTACCTTCAATTGTTCATCAAGTTTTAATTCCAAGATTTAGTAAATATGCAAATTTCAATAAAGCATTTATCAGTAAAAATGTTGCTAATGAAATCCAATAATATAAGAATTCATCAATTTTGGGTTATTATTATAAAGATTCATATCAAGAAGATTTTGATTCATTTGTTTTCCTTGATTTAAAAAGTTTAATTGACTTTGGAAAAGTTTATAATTTATCACCAAAATATAGCAAATATGCCAGCAATGAACAAGAACAAATAGCTAATTATGATAAAGAATTAATATTAAATACTATACTTAAATTTGGTACAAATTTCAAGAAGGTTGATTTCTATCCATTAAAATGTTAAAAGATAATGAACCAATTTTTTTTTGGATCAGATGTTGGTAAATTTGCTAATGGTACAACTGGTGTATTAGATACAAGTGCTTATAATTTTTCAGCAGCTATTGATTCTAATTTAGATATAACTAAACTGCAAAGATTAAAAACTGGTTCATCACAAATGACTCATGCTATGGTTATTACTGATGTTCATTTAGATTCAAATACTAATAAACCTATTAGATGGAAAATTGAAAATTCTTGGGGTAATGCCGTTGGTAAAAAAGGTTATTATTTAATGACTGATGAATGGTTTAATGAATATGTTTTCCAAATTGTTACCAATAAGAAATATTCTGGTAAAAAATTATATTTGGAAATAAAAAGATTATAAAATTTTACCATATTATGATCCAATGGGTTCATTAGCTTAATCTATTTATTTCAAAAAAGTATTTTTATAAATGTAGGTATATATGAATTAGAGATTTTATTAGATAAAAATTATTAATTTAATTTTTTCTAAAATTTGATAATTTCATTCAACTCTAAACTTTAAATAAAACTAGCAACTCTTAGAAAGATAATAATAACCTAATTATTTATTATTACCCCCCTGTCCAAAAATCAAATTATTGAATCATAAAATTCGATAATCTGAAAAAATGACTCCCTTTATTTATTTGGAAAAACTTAATTTTAAAAATTCTCACGTATTTGTAACGTATTGATGACTTATCTTAATTATATCATGTATTTGAAAATACTATGATCTTGTTATATTAAAATGAAATCCCAATTTATAAAATATTTGAGGCCCTATTTTTATTGTTCAAAGTATCAAAATTTCAAAATATTTTTAATATAAAAGAATAAATATTTTTGTATGATGATCAGTGTATATTTTGAACATATACGAGCGTGTATTCTTAATTCAACCAAAATATTGCTGTCAAATTAACAATTGTAAGATATTCATTTTAATATTTTTTTTAAAATATTTAACAAAATTTGATATTTTTAATAAAAAAGGATTTTTTTAAAACCAAGTTTTTAAAGGGAAATGTTTTTAAAACATTTTCAAATGCCCGTAATTTTTGGTGAGTATATACTTTAATTAAATATTTAAAATATTTTAATAAATAAATACAGGGACTCCCAAATTAACAAGACATCTGATTACCTATTTTTACTTTTTAAATTATGATTAAAATTGAAAAATCTGTTAATTAAAAAGAATTTCAAAATATTGTATTCTTGGTGGGTATTTATTATATAAATAAAACTCCCAAATTAATAGTTAAGAAATCTTTTATTATACCAGAATTCAATAGTTCATAATTCTTAGTAGAAAAGGTAATGTTTCAAAACATGAATGATATAATAATAATAATTTTAAATCTTTTAATATATGAGTATTCCATATTTTGCAATTTTTGAACATGGTATAATTTTAAATTATATATTTAAAAATATAATAATTTTATTAAAATTATATAAAATGTCAAATTATGAAGGGAACCTCTCTATAAAAATGATGAATAATTTTGTTATTATATAGTGATTATGATTGATGATAAAATAAAAAAAAATAAAAATAAAAATAAAAATAAACTATGAAATCTAAATTTAATATTTTTAAAATAGTATTGCAAAATTCAAGTAGAAAGGCAGTCTGCTCAATAAGGCGCCACATCCTAAACTTCTTGAATTTTCACTAAAATAAAAAGATAAATTTTTTTGCCAAAACTTGTAGTAAAACTATGACCTTTTCTTGAAATTTTATTTAATTGAATAAATATATTATTGTTGTTGATTCAAATATAAGTGGTTGTTAAAAAATGAATAGTTTGTGGCCGCAAAAAAAAAAAATAAAAATAAAAATAAAAATAAAAATAAAAATAAAAATAGTTGTAAAAAATATTTTTTTCGCTATGCATAACAAAAAACTAAACTTTAACAAAAATTTATATCCCCGTTCTGTTTATTTATTGAGGTTTTTCCGTTACCAAATGAATATACTGATTGTAAGAATAGAAATAGAGGTAGAATTCTACCTAGTTAAATAGGATATATATTTTTTTTTTAACTTTAACTAAGTCAAATATAAGAAACATTAGGGATAGATACTACATAGAATACTCCCTCTCTATATTAAAATTTTTCCAGCCTTTGCTAGAAATACCATTATTATTTTTTGCAACATTTTTTTTTTTTCAATAGTTGTCGTACAGGAATATTATATTAACTCTCAATAAGTAGTCAATCTTATATTCTTAATAGTTCTATTAATTAATCTCTTTACCATATAAATGAAGAGATATTATATTAGTTACTTAAGATAGAATATCAAAGTAATGAATAATATCAAACTTAATTAATATCAAACTAAAATATATATTTGCATTAAGATTCTAAAAACATAAAATAATAGAGAATAGTAGGATAATCATAGTATTTATACTAAAGTGATATCTTCTTATACAAAAAATTCAATCAATGGGAATTTAATTAAAATATTACTGAATAATGAATAAACATATCGAATGGTTCAAAAATTATATTAGTTATTATTTTTTAAATGTTTTTTTACCTGTTTATTCATATTTGAGTTTCTGTTTTTTTAAACTTTATGAAGAAAAAAAACAAAATTTAGTAAAAATTATTTAATTTTATAATTGTTTCATACATAGGCTTAATTAAAGTTCTATAAGATCTAGAAAAGTTTATTTTATTCATAGTTAAATTCCAATACAGTCCATGAAAAGTTAAATAGATATCTTGGACTCCTTGCAACAAAAGATAATTTGTTTTTTGAACTTCCCAAATGGAAGCAAAAAAAAAAAGAAAAAGATAAACTACTCAACTTGCTTCAAGTATAATGTGTAAAATTTATTCAAGATCCTTTATATATTAATTGAAAAAAGATAATTGTTCATAACATCTTATAGCAATACAAATCAAATCTAAAAATAAAAAAGGAAAAAAAAAATTGATGATGATTAATGAAAATCAGTTCATCTTGTTTTCATAAAGTACTTCTTAATTGAAATATTATTTACGTCATTTGTTTTGTGTTTCAACAGTCAAGATAAACATAAACATAAACATAAAGACTTGATAATCGAATGATTGAAATTATAATGATAAATTCAAACAATCTAAAGTAATTGGAATCAGTTTATTAGTTGTGATTCCTTCATTCCTTCTATCCTTAACTCACTTTAGGGGTTTCTGGTGGGGGTGTGGAGATTTGCTGTGTTAGTGTTAGTGTTAGGGCTAGTGCTGGTGCCATGGGGGTGCCCTGGGGGTGGGAGGGGGTGCCGCAACAGAAGCAAAAAAAAGGGAAGTTCCTATTTTTAGATAACAATAAAAATAAAAATACTAACATCATAAGATTAGAAGATTATGAGTAGTGTGAATTTAATAAATCATTTTATATTTTAATTTAATTTAATTTAATTTAATTTAATTTAATTGCCATATCAAAATTACTTATTTTATTTCTATCAATTACTTTCAACAACAACTACAACTTACTACTTATTCAAATATCAACTGTATATATCTACATCTACACATCATCAAAACAAGTTCAAGTTTTTTTTTAGTTCCCTTAATTTTTATTTTATCAAAAAAATCTCTCTCTTCCCCCACACATCAACAAATAATCAATCTATTGCCATCTGATTAAATTCTAACAACTCCAAACATATTAATTATTAATTTCAAATAACTTATTCATTTCATTTTATTTCATTTCATTTATAATTCCCTATATTCCCAAAACCATCATAAATATTTCATAATACCAAAGAATAATGCGATGTTAGATAATTTACCATTAGAAATTCAAATTAAATTATTATATATGATACCAAATTCAAATTTAAAATTTATAAATAGTCATTTTTATTTATTATATAATGATTTATTTTATAATAAAATCATTCAAGAATTTGGTGAAGATAATATTCAAATTATAATTAAAATTTTACCATGGCTAATACCTTATATAAAATCTTTAGATTCATTTAGGTATAGAAATAGATTAATTATATCAAAAAGATTAAAATTAATTAATAAAGATTTAAATAATCCATTAAATGTTGAATTTATAAAAGATTCTTGGAAATATATTTATTCAATAATTAAAAATAAAAGATTATTTGCAGAATATTCAGATTATAAAATTGATGAACCACTGAATTATATATATAATCATTTTGTTGAAATTAATCGAACATATTTATTAAGTTATATGAAATCAATTTGGTTAGCACCTGGTACTTATAATTTAAATATTGGATTAGCTGTTAAATATGGTCATGGATTAGGTACAACAAAATTTGAAATTAAATATAAAGAATCAAATGAAAAAATTCATACTGAATGTTTTTATCCTCCAACTAATATAAATGATATATTACCAAAAAATCAATTTTGTTGTTTAAAAATTGGTCAATTTACAATACCAAAAACTAAAGATGATGAAGAAAATAATTCAAAAAATAAATTAAAAAGAATTGAAATTATAATGGAAGAAATTGGATTATATTTAAAATCTGGTTTTAGAATTTATTTTATTGATATTACACAAACTTCAATATTATTTAATGAATATGATTTATTATATTATAATTTAAAAGAAACTAATTATATTTATTTTATAAATATTTTATTAAAAAATTTATATAAATCTTTAAATTTTATTCAAAATGGTGGATGTTCAGATAATTTAAGTATTCAATGTTGTCCTGGTAAATATGGTACAGGAAATCCTTATAAAATTTATAATGAATATGAAAAATCATTTTTAATTGAAGAAAAAGAAGAAATTTTAAAAAATGAAAAAGAAGATAAAGATAAAGATAAAGATAACGATGAAAATTATGAAGAATTTAAATATGATGAAAAAAAATTAATTAAATATTCAAATGTTTTTTATAATACTAAATTTAAAAGAAATTTTAAATTTAATACAATTTATCAACAACGTCAATTTATTAATAAATATGGTGATTATCAAATTGATTGGAAAGATAATATTAATGAAGATTCAACAACAACAACTACTAGTAAACGTTGTACTTATGATAAAGATGGATTAAAATGGAAAATACCAATAGTTGGAGAATTATAAGGGGTGATTTTAGAAATTTAGAAACTTTTAATAATACTTATTCAATATTCCCTCTATATATATATATAATTATAAATACAAATTTAATTTAATCTTACTTGTTTATATATTAAAATTACAAAGAAAAATAAAAACTACTAAAACAAAACTGAAAAATTTTTTTTTTTTTTTTTTTTTTTATTTTTTAAAATTCTATATTTTTTATATATCTTTACATGAATCCACTTCTTCTTAAACCATGAGAATGATCATGAGCCAGTACATTTGGATCAACATTTGGATCAACATTAGGATCAATATTTGCATCTAAAGTATTAGAATTTTGTGAATGTAAAGCAGCAACAGCTGCAGCAGCAGCAGCAACTGAATTATTTGGAGCTGTAATATTAGAGCCAGTACCACCACCACTTGTACCTGTTGTACTAGTTGTTGTTGTATTTGAATTTGTATTTGTAGTTGGTGTTACTGTATTTGTAAGGGCTGAATTTGCAGCAGCTGTACTTGCTTCTATAGCTGCTATAACATCTGGTTGATCTAATGGATTATGATGATGATGATGATGTGTTGGATGAGAATTATGTGAAGCTTGAACTTGAGCTTGAACTTGTTGTTGTTGTTGATGATGATGAAGTATATTTGGATGTTGTTGTTGATGTGATAAATTATTTAATCCTAATAAATCATTATATCCACTTGTTAAAGTATTTGTCAATTGTTGTGTTGTTGGTTGTGATTGTGATTGTTGTGCTATAGATTGTTGTTGATTATATGTATTATTATTTGAAGAACTTCCTTCATTTGTATTTCTTAAACTATGAGGTTTATTAATTGGTTTTTGAACTAAAGTTCTTGATGTTTTTTGTCTTTTCTTTTTATTCATTGGATCTGGTGGATGATTATGTTGAGGATTAATCATTCTTAATATCCACAGATCATTAACATCATTATACTCTATATTTGATGCTTCATTACTTGATTCTTCTTTTTTAATTTTTTGATCTTGATATAAATTAGCAACTAATCTAAATGCACATTTATTTCTTTTAGTATATGCAATTCTTTGTCTTTTTTGAGGATCTTTAACTGTAGTTCTAAATGATCCACTTCTTTCACATTGAAAATATACTGCTTTTGGTTTTGATGAATTTATAACTATTTTACAATTTTCTTCAGGTCCTAATTCATATTTAACAAAATCAACTAAAGATTTTTTATTTGTAAATTGTTTTATAATTTCATTTTCTGTATATTTTGATCTTAAATCTTCTCCATTTTCATAATCTTCATCTGTTTGTTGTTGATTTTGTGATTGTGATTGTGATTGTTGTTGAAGTCTTTGATTTTGTCCAATTCCTCCTGATACTTGTTGAGTTTGTGATATATGTGTAATTGGTGGTTGAAACTGTATTTGATGTGCATGAGCTTGAGCTTGAGCTTGAGCTTGAGCTTGAGCTTGAGCATGAGCTTGTGCTTGAGCTGCTTGTTGTTGAGCTTGAGCTTGTAATTGAGCTGCTTGTTGTTGAGCTGCTTGTTGAGCTTGAGCTTGAGCTTGGGATTGAACTTGAACTTGTTGTAATTGAGCTTGTTGTTGTTGTTGTTGATATTGTTGTATTTGTTGTTGTTGATGTTGCAATTCTTGTTGTTGTAATTGTTGTTGTCTTCTTTGTAATTCGGCTCTATGTTGTAATTCGGCAGAATAAGCATATGGATGATGATGTGATTGATGAGTTGTTGAATATTCATCATTATTCCCAGTATTTGCAAGATAATTGGCAGCTACTGCAGCTACTTGAGGATCATAAACATCTTTTATATCATCATGTGTATTTGTTGATGTGGAATTTGTAGTACGTTCATTTGACGTAGAAGGCATTATTTAAAAGGAAAGTTTGATAATATTTTTCAAATGGTATTAAAAGGATTGATTTTTTGGGAACAACTCCGAAGGCAACAGTTAAAGTAATATTCAATTGTTGATAATAAGTTGATGGTTGTGTTTTTTTTTTTAGTTAAATTAATTAATTTGTTTCGGCCTGTGTCAAATTTGTCAATTTTTTTTTTTCTTTCTTTTTTTTTAAGGGATGAAATAAAAATTTATAATTAAAAAAGTTGAAATGGAAATAGAAATGAAATTGGAAATTGAAATTGAGATTTTTGTTAAAGATTTCAAATTTTTATAAAGTCACTTCAATCGTTAAATTGTTTTGTATATTGCAATGGTTGAATGTATGAAGTTTTATTGAATCAGGTTGGTTCCAATTAATTGATAACTTTTGATAATTTATAAAGTAAACAAATATCCTGCAGAAAGACTTGAAAAGAGACAGTCCTCCTGTTCCTGTACTTTAACTATGTGTAGTGTTATATAAAGGTTGAAAAACTTATCTAAAACAGAAAAACAAGAACAACTTAATTCTTAACACTGATGATCTAATAATAACAATTAGTGAAATAGAACTAACTTCCAATAAGAAGAATTTGAAGAAGGCAAAAAAAGTTTTTGTTGTTGTTTCTTTATGTTGATGATAATATTTTATATATATATATGGAAAATTAGATACTGATGTGTGGGGCTTTACTGAACACCCATACCACAATACACACGTTGGCGGTAGTGTATATTACTCAAAGTGTTTATATAAGAAATTATATAAGCAGCAGTTGATTTTGATAAAATTACACACCCCCTTAACCAACATTCATAATCTCCTTCATCTCTAAAGTCAATATCAATATGTCAATTTTAAAAGATACCAAATTTAATCAATTAGTTCATGAAATTCAATTAAAACAAGATAATACCGAATTACATTGGTTTATTTCAAAAGTTATAATACCAGAAATACCTCAAATAATTGAAACTTTATCAATTTGTTTAAATTTATTATTATATAATTCCCCACAAGAACCACAACCAAAACAATTTATTGAAAAAGGTCCTTCAATAAAATTACCTGTATCATCATCTAAACTGGATATTATAAAAGGTATATTAATAAGAGATGGTCCTTATATAACTCAATTTAATGTATTAATTAAAGATTATTATATAAATAAATTTTTTAATAAATTAAATTTAATTGAACCAATATTATTAGAACAAATTATAACAACAAAAGATTCAATTGAAAATTCAATATTATTATTAAATAATTTTTTAAATAATTATAATGAATTAGAATTAAATCATCAAGAATTAATTAATATATTTCAAAAAATTTTAATTAATATTCAATTAGGTAAAACAAATTTACAATTACCAATTGAACCAAATTTAGTATTTCCATTAAATATTTGTAATTCAAAAATTTTTGAACCTGAATTACCTTCAACTATAGCAATAGATTTTTATATAAGTCAAGCTGAAATTTGTATAGATTTAAAAAGTTTACATAAAATTACAGAAAAACCATGGTGTGAAATAGATTCAAATGGATATTCATATGTTGATAAATTAAGAGATGAAATGAAATTACCTTCATCATTATCTACATCAACATCAACAACAACAGATACAAAGAATCAACCAATAAATGTATCAGATATTGAAAAAAGATTAGAAAATAATGAAAATTCTAATACATCACAAAATAATAATCATAGTTTTTTTAATAATGTTTTAAATCTGTTACGTCATAAACATGAACCAATGGATTATATAACTCGATGTATGACTTATAATAATATGGTTGTAATGATTAATAAAAAAATTGAAGTTAGTTCAGAAGATCCTGTATTATTATCATGTTATACAAAATTAGATTCAATTGAATATTTAATAAGTCAATTTTTAAGTAATTTAAATAATTTAATGAATTGAAGAATGAATTGAATGATTTAAGAAAGGAATTTTGTATAAACTCTGGAGTCATTTGGTAGTTCTCTTTTTTATATGGGGCAAAAAAACAAAAAAAAAATGATAGTAGTTATCTCTCTCTCTTTCTCTCTGCAAGATAAGTTTTCAACAACTACAACAATAAGTAACAAGTAACAATCAACACATCAACAACTAACAACCATCACAACCACAACAGTCACAAATCTAAAAAAAAACAAAACAGAATACTCCATAGATCACTTAAGGGGTTAGTTGTATTTTATCATTTCATTCCATCACATTTATTGTTCTTGTTATCTTATTACATTTAGATCCAAAGATTCCATAGAAATTAAATTTAGTTAATTTTATCAAATTTGTCCAATTTTAAACTTTTTTAAAATTCTTTTGATTTCCACTTCCACTTCCATTTCCACTTCTATCCATTTTCAATTACTGCAACCACAATAAGATTTTTAATCGTTAAAAACTTTTTCAACTGAAATTTTTTTTTTATTTTAGACCTCCACCTAAAAAGTTTAAACTTTGTTGTGATTTTTTAATATATTTAATAGTCTTATTAAGTTGTTCTTCTTTATTTATGATATTTTATTTTAAAAAAAATCATATAAATTTTATAATTCATTCATTTAAAAATTTTTCAAAATTTCAATATTCAACATTATCAAAAACATCAACAAAAATGACTCAACAACCTTTTACAATTCTTGCAGATTCTTTTGAAATTGATAAACCAATTACTGATGATCGTTCTTATCGATTTATAAATTTAAATTCAAATAATTTAAAAGTTTTATTAATTAATGATCCAACTGCTGATAAA
Organism: Insectozyma bohioensis; assembly: GCA_030582535.1. Classification (NCBI taxonomy): domain Eukaryota; kingdom Fungi; phylum Ascomycota; class Pichiomycetes; order Serinales; family Debaryomycetaceae; genus Insectozyma; species Insectozyma bohioensis. The sequence continues at coordinate 38,727 of JAKTXL010000078.1, read as the reverse complement.
TCTGCTGCTTCATTAGATGTTAATGTTGGTTCATTTACTGATAAACAATATGAAATTCCTGGTTTAGCCCATTTTTGTGAACATTTATTATTTATGGGTACAAAAAAATATCCAAAAGAAAATGAATATTCAAGTTATTTATCAAAACATTCAGGTTATTCAAATGCTTATACAGCATCTGAACATACAAATTATTATTTTCAAATTAATTCTGATTATTTAGAAGGTGCTTTAGATAGATTTGCTCAATTTTTTATTGATCCATTATTTAATAAAAGTTGTCAAGATCGTGAAATTAATGCTGTTGATTCAGAAAATAAAAAAAATTTACAAAATGATGATTGGAGATTATATCAATTAGATAAAGCTAATAGTAATTCAAATCATCCTTTTAATGGTTTTTCAACTGGAAATTATCAAACTTTACATGTAGATCCTTTAAATAAAAATTTAAATGTTAGAGATATTTTAATTGAATTTCATAAAAATCATTATAGTTCAAATTTAATGAGTTTAGTTATATTAGGTAAAGAAGATTTAAATTCTTTAACAAATTTTGCAATTGAAAAATTTTCAAAAATTCAAAATAAAAATTTATCAAGACCAAATTATAATGGTGAATTAATTTATAATGAACAACAATTAAATAAATTAATTAAAGCAAAACCTATAAAAGATACTCATCAATTAGAATTAAATTTTTTAATTCCAAATGATTTAGAAACTTTATGGGATACTAAACCTCAAGCTTATTATTCACATTTAATTGGTCATGAAAGTGAAGGTTCAATATTATATTATTTAAAATCAAAAGGTTGGGCAACTGATTTATCTTCAGGTAATATGAAAGTTTGTCAAGGTAATTCAACATTTGTTATAGAATTTACTTTAACACCAGAAGGTCTTAAAAATTGGGAAAATATAATTGAAATTACTTTTAAATATTTATCAATAATTTTAAATGATGAACCAAAAAAATGGATTTGGGATGAAATTCAAGAAATGTCAGAAATTAATTTTAAATTTAAACAAAAAACTGATGCTTCATCAACTGTTTCAAAATTAAGTAATTCATTATATAAATTTACAGAATTTCAACCTTCAAAAAATATATTACATACAAATATTATAAAAAAATTTGATCCAATTGAAATTAAAAATTATGGTAAATATTTAAATTTAAATAATTTTAGAATTACATTAATTTCACAAAATTTAAAAAATTTATCAAAAAAGGAAAAATGGTATGGTACAGAATTTGAATATGAAAATATTTCAAATGATTTAAAAAATAAAATTAAAAATTCTTCAAAATTAATTATAAATGAATTACATTATCCAAAATCAAATGATTTTATACCAACAAATTTTGAAATTTTAAAAAAAAAATCTAAAATTCCTCAAACTTCACCATATTTAATTCAACAAGATACAAAATTAAATATTTGGTATAAACAAGATGATACATTTGAAGTACCAAAAGGTACAATTGAAGTTGTATTTCATTTACCAAATTCAAATTATGATGTTAAAAGTTCAACTATATCAATATTTATATGTGAATTATTAAATGATTCAATAAATCAATTAACTTATTATGCGTCAATAGTTGGATTAAAAGTTAATATTAATTGTTGGAGAGATGGTTTTGCTATAAGAGTAAGTGGTTATAATCATAAATTACCAATATTATTAAAACAAATTATTGATAATTTTTTAAATTTTAAACCAAATGAAGAAAGATTTATACCAATTAAATTTAAATTATTAAAAGAATTTAAAAATTTCGGTTATTCTGCACCTTATGGACAAATTAATAATTATTTTTTACAATTAATGAATGATAAAGTTTATTCATTTGAAGAAAAAATTGAAATTTTAAATAATGTATCATTTAATGAATTAATTGAATTTAATAATGAATTATTTAATAAAGGAATATTTGGAGAAGTTTTAATTCATGGAAATTTTGATATTATAATGGCTAATGATATTAAAAATATTTTAAATAAATCAATTATTGATATACCATCATTTATGCAAATTTATAATGAAAATAAATTTCGTTTACAAAATTTTATTTTAAAAGATGAAGAAATTTCAAGATTTGAATTAGATTTAAAAGATGATAAAAATGTTAATTCATGTATTGAATATTATATACAAATTTCATCAACAAATAAACTTAAATTAAGAGTTTTCACAGATTTATTATCAACAATTATTAGAGAACCATGTTTTGATCAATTAAGAACAAAAGAACAATTGGGTTACATAGTATTTTCAGGTACAAGAATAAATAGAACATCAATTGGTTTTAGAATTTTAGTTCAATCAGAAAGATCAAGTTATTATTTAGAATATAGAATTGAAGAATTTTTAAAAAAATTTGGTAAATATATTCATGAAGAATTAAGTGATGAAGATTTTTTAAAATTTAAAACAAGTTTAAAAAATTTAAAATTAACAAAATTAAAACATTTAAATGAAGAAACTAATAGATTATGGAATTCAATAGTTGATGGTTATTATGATTTTGATTCAAGAATTTCACAAGTTAATTATTTAGAAAATATAACTAAACAACAATTTATAGAATTTTTTGATGAATTTATAACAAATTCAAATAGTACTAAATTAATTTATCATTTAAAATCTAAAATTAATAAAGAATTAACAAATGATAAAAAAATTCAATTAATTGTAAATAATTATATTTTTGATAATGGATATAAATTAGATAATGAAATAATTGAAAATTTAATTAAATCAAATAATGATAATTTGATAAATTTAGTTGAAGAATTATCAAAAGTTTTAAATGTTGATTCAAATAAATTATTAAAAGATTTTGAAAATTCTTTAAATAATTTAATACCAAATCAATATCCTCAAGGTAAATTATATGAAAATATTAATATTTTTAAAGATGATCATGAATTGGGTGGATATGCAAAAGCTGTTAATCCATTATCCAAATTTTATTACGATTCTTCTCATTTATAGTAGAAATTTTATAGATAATTACAATAATACAATAATAATATAATATACATAGTAAGTTACATTTCGTTAAATCTGTTGATAATCGAGAAACACGGACAAAAAAAAAGTCAGAAAAAAAAAGTACACTACAGCAATTCTTGAATTCTTCATTATCGACAACCAAACAACCAACCAACCATGACATTAGATTTATATAAAGTTAAAGATGTTTATTTTAATAAATTATTTCAACCAAGAACAGAATTAACAGAAAAGATAAAACCAAAAGTTTTATTATTAGATAAAATAACAACACCAATAATATCAATGAATTATACTCAATCACAATTATTATCAAATGATATAATATTAATTGAATTAATTGATAATTATAAAAATTTATCAACTATGAAACATTTAAATTGTATAATATTAATTAATCCAAATCATGAATCTATAAATTATTTAAAAGAAGAATTAAAAAATCCACATTTTGGTTCTTATGAAATTTATTTTAATAATTTAGTTAGTAAAAATCAAATTGAATTTATTGCAGAAGCTGATGAATTTGAAATTATTGATAAAATGATTGAAATTTTTCAAGATTATTTAATTTTAAATAATAATTTATATTTAATTAATAGTCCAAAACAAGTTATAAATCCAATATTAGAAGAAAGTAAAAAAATTATAAGTTTATTATTATCATTAAAAAAAAATCCAATTATTAAATTTGAACAAAATTGTATTAATTCAAAAAGATTAAGTAGTGAATTATTATATAATATTAATTCAAATTCAAATAATAATTTATTTGATGATTTAAATTTAAAAAATGATTCACCACCAATTTTATTATTATTAGATCGTAAAAATGATCCAATAACTCCATTAATTAATCCATGGACTTATCAAAGTATGATTCATGAATTTTTAAATATTGAAAAAAATTTAGTTAAAATTGATGAAAATGAAACTTCAATAATATTAAATGATATAGATGATTTATTTTTTAAAGAAAGTATGTATTTAAATTATGGAGATTTAACAGATAAATTTCAAAAATATGTTGAAAAATATAAAAATGAAACAAATCAATCAATAATTGAAAAAACAACAAATTTAAATGATTTAAAAAAAATTTTAATTAAATTTCCTCAATATAAAAAATTTTCAACAAATGTTTTAAATCATTTAAATTTAATTAGTGAAATTGATAAACAAATTTCTTTACAAAATTTATGGGATTTAGGTGAATTACAACAAACTATATTATGTGATTTAGATAATCAATTAAATATTAAAAATCGTTTATTAAATATTTTAAATGATTTAAAAATTTCTACAATAAATAAAATTAAATTAATTTTATTATATTCTATAAAATTTCCTCAAAATCCAAATGATATTTCACAATTTTTAAATAAATTAAATGATCCTTTATTTACTGATCCTTTACCTTCAATAAATCAAATAAATTTAATTAAAAGATTTAAATCATTATTTAATTCATCAACTATATTAATTAATCAAAAACAAAATAATCAACAACAAGGTTTAACAAATTTATTTGTAAATAAAAAAATTAATATAAATGAATTATTTAAACAACAAGATAAATCTGATAATAAAACTGATAATATTTATTTACAATATACTCCAAGATTAAATGAAATTTTACAAAAATTAATTAATCCAGAATTTGAAAGTAATATAAATTTATCAACTTTAATACCTGATAAAGTTAAACAACAATATGGTTCAATGATTTTTGATCAAGATTCAGAAAATCATATTCAAGATATAATTATTTATATAAAAGGTGGTGTTACTTATGAAGAATCAAGATTAATTTATGAATTATCACAATCTAAAAAGAAAATTAATTTAGTTATTGGAGGTGATGAAATTTTAAATAGTGATAAATGGTTAAAAAAATTATATAAATTAGTTGATACAAATGATGAAGAAGTAGAAGAATCTACAATAATTAATGATAATGATAGACATCAACAATTACGAGATATATTATAGATTTATCTAAGGAGCATATTTACCAAATTTTTCTTCCCAATTTATAATTTTTTCAGTTAATTTTTCCATTAATAATAAATTTTCATTAAAATTTTTTGATAAATTTAAATTTATACCAGAATTATTATTATTATTATTATTTGAAGGTATTATTGTAGTTTGTTGTTCATCCTTTTTATCTTCTTCTTGAAATGAAAATAATTCTAATTTATGAAATTTTTCTTCTTGTAATTCAATTTGTGATCGACCTAACCATTCTAATATAGCACCAGTTCTTTTTCTTAATTCATATATTGAAGATTTATCATTTACAAATCTTGGTTTTGAAGGTTGTTTAATTAATTCTTCTTTACTTAAAGTAGGTCCACCACTACTATTTATATTATCATCTTTTGATGATGATGAAGATGTTGAAATTTCTAAAGATTGTCCTGTTCTATCTTTTCTTTTTCTTGATTTTCCATTATTTACTTTTGATTTTTTATTATTTTCATTATCTGTTGATAAATTTCCTGCAATATCTGATTCATTAGCAGATTCATTATTATTATTATTATTTTCAATTTTTGGTTTTTTATCAAATATTTCATTTTTAATTTCTTTATTATTAGTTTCTTTAAGTTCTAATTTTCTTTTTCTTGGACTATCTTTAATAATATCTTTATTTATTTCTTTATTATCATCTAATTCTTCATCATTTATATTTATACCCGATTCTTTTGCACTTTCTTTTAATGCTTTTTTTAATTGTTCATCATAATCATCTTCATCATGATGATGATATCTTCGATCTTTTCTTTTCTCTTTTGTAGTTGAAACAGGAGGACTTACTCTTTCACGTTGTCTTCTACCTCCTTTTCCATTTGAATTATTTCCATGTTGTGATTGATTATTATGATTATTATTATTCGGGGAATTATTATTTTCAATATCAAGAATTTGAGATCTTGAAATATTTATTGGTTTATATAATGATCTTTTACCATAAGGATCATTTAATTTTAATATATGTAATTCTGGTTTACATTCTTCACACCAATATTTTTCAGGTACATCATTATTTTGATATAATCCAACACAGTAACCATGTTGCCAAACATGACATTTATCACATTGAATAAATAATCCTTGATCAATTTCAATTTTAAAATCTTTTTTTAATATATTTGATAAGATTGGATTGATTAATGATTGTTGTAATTCATCTTGTCCACATATACATCTTGTTATTTCGTCATCTTCATCTTCTTCTTCTATATCTTCTTCTTCTTCTATATCTCCTTCTTCAATTATTTCTTCTTCTTCTAATGCTTTGGGATTGGACGTTGTGGTTGTTGTGGTGGCTGTTGTTGATTCTGAATTGTATGATCTTCTACCTGATCGACGTGACATTATGAAAGACTCGGGGGGATATAATTGTAGAGTTTGAATAAGTTTTGTTAAAAAAAAGGAGAAATTTAAAAATATTGGAAATTTGAAATTGAAGATAAAAAAATAAAGACAGAAAAAAAAAAAATATAAAAATAAAAATAAAAATAAAAATAAAAGAATGATTATGTAATTGATTACATAATATCAAAGAATTATTTTGCACTATCATCTAGAATAAATAAACGTAGCAAAATACAAATTGATAGAACAAAAGACCCATGATTATTCTTTAATAGCAAATTCCAAGCACTTTCTATTTTATTCATTATTCAGCAATTCCTCTTATTCATTTAAACTTTGTTCAAGAATAGCATAAAAATTAGTGCTGAAATCTTCAGTACGACATGCAAATTGTTTATATTTCAAAAAATCGAATAAGAATTTGACCTTGGTTTCAATAAAATATAATTGATTCTTTGCTTTTAATAACAAATACAATACCAAAACTTGATTTGAATCTTTTGAAACGCCTTCCAAGAAAAAAAATAAATTTGATTTTATGATTAAAAACAGCATTTCAAAATGTTTTGAACATCTATCATATAATAAATTTGATTTAATATCATCTTCATGTAACAACTTAATTAAATTAATAGCTTTTAAATGCATTTCTAAACATTGCTTTGAATATATTTTTTCAACCAATTCTTCAAAACCAATTAATTCTAATTGATTCTCATATTCTTTTTTTATTAATTGAAATCCTTTTTCTAACCATTCAGTTTCTTTCGAGACTTCTACCTTATCTAATAAATTTAAAATATTATCGAAAGCTTTTTTTAAACTGAAATCATATTGGTTGCTATCAACTGTTTTATCAGAACCGTTATTTTGAATTAATGTTTCTCCATGTTGAGTTTCTGGAGCATGATCATTGTCTAATCCCTCATTAACTTGTTCATTTGAATTCATTTTTATATTTAATTAATAAAAACTAAAATCTAAATCAAAAAAATATTAGAAAAAAGTTCAGAGGCAAATATTTAGGATATTTATATTTATATAAAAAAAGTTTTACAACCCAACTCCCTTAATTATTTTTTTTTAAAATTATGTGTGTGGTATATTTGAATCGCTACCAATTGATGTGATACATCACATCTCAACTTAAATAAAAACTGTTTTATTTACAGTGATCAATGAACCAAGTTTTATAATAAATTTCATCTATATAATAAACTAATATAGAAAACATTATGCCTACTCAAATTAAAAGCAATAAAAGCCAGATAACCAACAAACAGCTGAACATGAAACAAATATTATTGGTTGTATTTTTACTCTTTATTTCTCGTTATTTAGACTAATATATGTTAGATATTATTACTTCAACTTAAATACTCTCTCAATTTATATTCGTCATATATTGATTCATCTTAAAAAAGTTATAATTATTTTGGGAAACTTTGTAAACTCGATCTAACAAAAAGTATACTAACTCTTAAAAAAATCCTGATACTTATTAAATATATTAGATTAAATATTCACCAGTAGTACTATCAGTGGAATAAATATTCTAATTCTGCAAAACACATCTTTTTAAAATCATACTGAGTAATGTAACAATTTTCAATTTCTGGAATTTCTATAAAAAATTTCAGACTAATTTCTAATCTAATAAGATATTTCAAAGACCCTAAATTACTATTTTTAAAAGATTTGAAATTTTCACCAACGATTTTAATAAACATTAAATTTTCAGGAAATTTAAAATTATTTAAACTTTCTAAATTTGTTTCTTCTATATGTAATGAATATAAACTAGATGGAAGTTGAAATTGAATTTTTTTTTTATAAAATTTAACATGTACTAAACGTAATGTTTTTAAGTTTATTGGTAATTCCCAATATTTTGGAATATGTAAACTTGAACGTATATCTAATTCAATTATTGAAAGGGGTAAATGTAATTTACCAAGAAATGGATTAGTTAAAGAATCATTTAGTTCATCTTTGACATTATTTAAACAAATACTTAACTTCTCTACTTTTGGAATAATATTGGGAATATTGGTATTTATCAAAATTAATGATTTTAATTTATTTAAATTAGGATAATTATGAAAATGATAATCCTGAACTGAAAGGTTTTGCAACCAAACTGGTAAGGTAATCTGAAATAATGAACCATTTCTAAATGTTTCAATTTTAAGTGTTCTTAATTTTTTCATTTGAAAAATCAAATTATGTAATTCATTTAAAATATGTGTATCTGTAATATAAAAATCAAATTTAATTAAATTAGGAGGAACTTGTTTTGGATCGTAAATTTCGTTATCCATTTCAATTTCAAGCACGGTTAATTCTTCTAAAGAGTCAGGCAAATATTTGAATTCATGAACCATTAAAACATCAACGCATAATATTTTTAAGTTATTGAATCTATTTTTATTATAGTCAATTTCAGAGTAAGTTAATTCAATCAATGTATTTGGTAAATCATCTAACTCATAGTTTGAGCTATTATCTTCATTAATAAAGTCACTTGAATCTTGATCATCTCTCTCTGTAAATAAAAATCTTCCAACTGTATAATTTTCTTTTTTTAAATATAAAATAAAATCAAAATTTTTAAAAAGTTTATCTAATTCAAGTATACATTTAAATAATATTGGTTCTTTATTATAATTATATATTTGTTTTTCATCACCATTTGCAAATCTTATATATTTTGGAGTTAAATTATACTCTCTTACAAATAAAATTAATCTCTTTAAACTTTTGAATAAGAAAGAATCACCACCTAAGAAAGTATCGTATTCTTCTTTAGATTTTTCACAATCTACATAATAATAACCCCAAATAGGTGAATGGTAATATTCTTGAATTTCTTGTGAAATACGCTTGCTTATACAGGCTCTATTGAAGTTTGCGTATTCAATATATCTTGGAATCAATTGTTGATGAACAACCGAGGGTAAATAACTCCAAATTTTTACCATTAACTCTGGGTGTCTATCTAATCTATTTAATAATTCAAATAAATTTATATCTGATTGATACATGATGATATTTATGATAATGTGTTAGGTTATAAAATAAAAGTGATAATTAACATCCAAATTTATTTGCAACACATCAAAATTTATGAACGAAAAAATATACACCAAACTACTACTTAAAAGAAGGGGAGTGCTATATATTTTTAATTAATCTATATATAACATGAATAAATACTTTTGCACAATTTATTAATGGAGTAAGATACATTAAATAACAAATATAATTGTAAAGTTGTGAAATATATTATAATTACTCTTGATTAATTCCATATCTTAATTTATTTGACTTGATCCAACAGTAAATTCTTCAGCTGTCGTCAGAGTACCTTCAAATTGAGATTGTAATTCAGCTTCAGTACTAACAAAAGTATTAGAATCTAATATAGAATCGTTTGAACTTAAAGCATCTAAAGCTAATTTTAATTTATTATCAATTTCAAATATTTGATTTTTTTCTTTATTTAATTCAGATAAATCTTTTTTTATAATTTCAAGAGTTTGAATAACTTCAAAAACTCTTTTATCAAAATCGCTTTTATAAACTGATAATAATGAGGAAATTTCTTGTAAATCAATTCTTTGTTGAATAAGCTGTGGAAGGTTTTTTAATTCATTATTTTTATTTTTAAATAAATTAACTTTTTGATTTATTATAGGTATTAATATTTTTGAAGAACCATTTGCTATATATACATGTTTAAGAATATCATCAATATCATCATTTCTTAAATGAATTTTTCCTATTATACTTTCTAATGAATCTTGAAGATGAGTGACATCATCATTATTAATCTTTCTCTTTTTAACTTTTTCATTTGAATTCATCTCCTATTTGATTGATAAATCGTGAAAGGTGATATATAAAAAATGGCAGCAAAATAAAAATTTATTAAAAAAAAAAGGTTGAGTGGGAATTTTGAGAATATTTATACTTCTGATTTCAGAGTCAACTCGTTAAGTTGATTTTATGTCGGTTGTATAAATAGTTACCAGTTAATGTTACGGGTCACATAAGATCCATATTGTCTTTAGATCATCATTAAAAGATAAAATTTGATTTACTTTTTAATTCAACTTTATCAATCATTTTAATACAATTTAAATTATTTAATAAAAGTATACATTCATAATAAATTATAGAAAAAACCAAAATCTACAGAAAAATTTACCAACTAGATTTTATATAATAGTGAAACTTAAAAGATATTGATATTTTATAAAATATAAAAAATTTATTTCCTTTTATAATTCAGCTTCTTTTGCAAGTATGGAATAAAAATTAGATTTTATTCTAGTAATAATATCACTTTCAGGAGTTGATGTAGATTTTATAGCATTTAATACAAAATTTACCTTTGTTTCAATAGCTTCTAATTCCTCTTTTATTTTAATTAATGAATCATTAGCATCTTTTTTTGAATCTTGTAATCCATCTTCAATTCTAATTGATAATATTATTTTTACTAAATCAATATCTTTTTGGAGAATTGTGTAACGTTTTTCTATTATATAATTACTTCTTTGAAAACTTGTTATAAGTGCTTTTTCCAATAACTTCGTTAGTTTCAAAAACTGTTCCAATAACTTGCTTTGTTCACCAAATTCTAATTTATCAACTACTAAATGATGTTTAAGATATTTAGAACTTTGTTCTTCTAATCCTTTTAAAGCTTTAATAGAATAAAAATGATCTTCATAGCTATCTTTTATTAATTGAAGTTCTTTTTCTAATTTATTAATTTCATCGGGAAATTTAGGCTTTTTAGTTAAATCAAATCCTTTTTGAAATATTTTTAAAAGTATTGAACTAATAACATTTGGTTTGTAGTCAACTATCACAATGGCAGTAATGAATCCTATTCCCTGATTAAGACCAGTTTCCATTCTCTCAATAACTTGTTCATTTGAATTCATTTCTATTTGTTATGAATATAAAGTAAAAGTAAATTAGAAATTGGAAAATTGATAAAACCTTTGTAATATAATTAAAAAAATAACAATTTGAAGGGGGCAAAGATTTGAAAGATATTTATACACTGTTAGAGAAATAATTTTTTAAAACTAACACCTTAATTTTTTTTATGCGTGTGGTATGTTTGGGAGCTACTAGTTGGTATTAAAGATGACAATTTCCGACTATATCTCTATGTCAAGAAATAGGCTATGGTAGATAAAAACACGAATTATAATTAAGTTATATTTAAATTATTATAAATTTAATAATTAATTTCATATACGGATATATTTATAAAAATTTATAGAAAACTAAGAAAAAATTAGCAATATTTTTATATGCACATTTTTTTATTTTTTTTGCAACCTTTTTTAAAATTATATAATCACAATATTTATTAATCTCTATAAAAGAAAATTGAAATAAAACTACCAAAAATTAATTAATTAAAACAGTTAATAAACATATTTAACGTTTTTTTTTTTTTTTAATTTATAACCAACTTGTAAATAATTTTTCAAGATCACTTAAAGTAATATTATCAGTTCGAATATTACCACCTAAATCCAAACCAAATATAGCATCGACAGCAGAACTAAAATAATCATAAATAGAAGGTATAATTCCAGGATAATCAAAATTAGTTTCATAAACAGTATGATTACAACCTTCAACAGGAGGAACACCATTAAATCTATTAATTATCCAAGTTAAAACAGCAGGACCACCAATATACATTTGAATTAAATGACCTGATGTAGCATCTTCTGCAAATTCAGCAGATTTAATACCATTTGCACACCAATTATTATAAGTTATTAAAGCATTTTTAATAGGAACAATTTCATCTATCGAACCTTGATAAATAAATATTGGAATTTGTGGAACCCAATCTAATTCAGTATGAGTCATTAAACTATTATCTTCTAATATTGATTTAGCAGGTTCTTCATTAATTAATCCCCAACCACCTTCAAAATATCTATAAAAATTCAAATAACTTGATAAAAATTTTCCACCGACATAATAAAATAAAGCATCAACTAAACAATTATTATTTCTTTGATCAAACCTTGATTTATATAAAGAATTTACATTTGATTCAACAAATTCAGCAAATTCTGGATATTCATTACCTAATCCACCTAAAGCACTTGGTAAAAATCCAACAAATACAGTACCATCAACAGCTTCTGCAGTTGCAGTTATATTAGTTACAAATCCACCTAATGCAGCACCAATGAAATTTGATGATAATTCTGGTGCATAAGTAGGTTGTAAACTAACTGCCCAACCAGTTGCTAAACTTCCACCTGAATAACCCCATAATACAACTTCTGCATCTTTATCAATTCCAACTGAATAATCTTGACTATGATATAATGTTGCACGAATTGAATTTAAAGTAGCTTTACCAGCTTGATAACCTGCTGTAAATGCACTTTTTGGACCTTCATAATCTGGTGTAACTACAAAATAACCTTGATTTAATAAAGCAGCAATAAAATAAACTTCAGATTGTGTAGTTATTGTACTAAATGGAGAATTTTGTTGTATAGCATAAGATGGACTACAATTTAAATCTGAAGCATCTTCCCAAGTTTGATAACTTACTAATTTTTTTGGATCTGAATTAAAAGGTTCTATTATTGTAGTTACAATAGCATTTGGTTGACCATGACTATCTTCTGATTTAACTAATGCTTGCCATACATTTTTAACACTTATAGATCCAAATATATTTGTTAATGGATTTGGTGACGGTCTAAATTTTAATATCGATCCATTTTCAGCAGTTTCAAAACCTGGTGGTGGTTGATAAAATGTATCATTTTTTGGAGGTAATGGTTCTCCTAATGGAGCTGCTGAAATTAATAATAAAAAATAAAACCAAATAAAAATCATTATTTTATTATTATTGATTAAATGAAATTAATTATTATTGATTAAAAATTTTATTTTTCCTTAATTGGCTTTTTTTATTTAGTTTATATACTTTTTTAAAATATCAACTTTTAGCTTGAAAACATGGTTCCAAATAATATTAACCAACTTAAAAAACTGGATAATTATATAGTTACAATTTTACGATAATATAGCTGCTAAAATTTTAGCTTTCTTGTTTTTTTTTTGTTTTTCCGTATCAGAAAGCCTTTTTTTTGAAAGGTGTGTTGACTCAACCATGTGAAATACGTTGAGTGAAATATTTCGCTTAAAATTAATAGAATAAATGAAGTGTTTATGATTTTCTTATAATTTGTAGTCGGAGATAAACAATTCACAGAATATTGATAACAGATAAAAGATAATAAAAACAATCAAAATTCAAGTGGAATTGTATTTTCACCATTTATCTTAAAGCCTGTTTTCAACATATATATCAATCAAATTTTCATTTCGCGTAAAAATTTATTTTTTAGAAAATCAACAAAAGCCATACTTTATTTCAATTTAAACTTTTAACTGATTTTGAAGTTGTTTACCAATATAGGAATTAGAAGTTTCCTAAATAGGCCCTTTAAAATTTTTAAAGTTTTCTTTTCATTATGTATAATTATGCATATTCTAATAATTCAAGTAGACTAAGATCTTTTAATGGACCCTGTTTAAAAAAAAAAAAACAAAAAAGAGCTAATTTGTATTCTTTTTAAAATGTGCTTTTTCGTGTTTTATTTAATAAGCCATGAAGTTGAAATAGATAACAACTACATTCTAAAGTCGTTTTTCTTTTTAAGAGTTGTTGCAATTTGAATGAAAAGAAAATATTTTTAAACCCTAATTTCAAACAATGATAAAAAATAGAAAAGATTAATGAGAAACATTTGTTTTTTGTTTTTTTTTATTTTTTTGAAAGTCTAATACACAATTTGAAAAAATCGTTTTTAAAAATGTTGAAATTTGCTCATTTTTCCTTGACGAGTATTAATATTATCAATATGTATGATAGATAAGTAAATTCTATTTTATTGATTAGGAGATAACTATTGTTCTTAATTTTAAGTTTTGCAACAATTTATATTGTTTTTCGGGTCTCGGTTAGCTTGTCAATACATTAATTTTCACGACAAGATATAACATTCTCCAATGTCAAACTTTTCTTTTGCTTAATCTCCTAGATTATTAATTCTTTGTTTTCAGGAACTGATATCTTTAAATTAACAATTTTGTATGATTTCTTTTTTGTTGATGTATTATTGCAGCTGATAAATTATTCTTGAATTTTTGTTAAAATTCTTTGAAATTTTCTGTTTTTGCGCTCTTGAATGGAATTTATAACGTCAATTTTCTTGATAAGTTAATTATTAGATTTCAGGTACGATTGGTGAAATTGATTTATCAAGATAATAATTATTAATTTAAGAATTTTTGTTAGATTTCAGAGGTATAGAGAAAATAATTTTTTATTGACTAAATCTGTATATTAAAATTGTCTTTCTGTCTTTTTTTTTTTTAATCACTTTCAGAATCTTGTTCATTAATTAATTGTAAATATTCAAAATAAAAAGCAATAATTTGTAAATGAGAATCAAATAAAATATTTTCATCAACACCATGAGCATGAGCTTCAACAGATGTTGTGACACCAGGTCTATATCTATAAATATGTTTAGTTAAATCCCAATAATATCTTGTATCTGTATTTCCAGTAGCAATACCAGGAGCAACTACCACTTTTTTATTAAAAAATTTTGAATTTGGATTTATAAATGATATTTGTTCATAAACATGTCTTATATTACCAGAAAATAATTCCCAAATTTTCCCAGTAGTTGGAGTTGTTGGTGCAGGTTCTAATTCTGAATTTTTATATATAGTGAAATAACCATTTGATGTCTTTGGTTTAATTTCTTTATTTTCTAATATAATACCTAAATTAAATTTTTTAGCAATTTTAAAAACT
The DNA here is from genome assembly GCA_030582535.1 of Insectozyma bohioensis. Taxonomy (NCBI): domain Eukaryota; kingdom Fungi; phylum Ascomycota; class Pichiomycetes; order Serinales; family Debaryomycetaceae; genus Insectozyma; species Insectozyma bohioensis. Next base: position 23,420 of record JAKTXL010000078.1, on the reverse strand, counting down.
TTATCAAGATCCAGTTTAAAAATTTCTTCAACTGATGATTCAATTGCAATTCTATGATTTATTACAATTTCTACATATTCTGGTAATGCATTTGATTTAACTCCTCCATTTATAATATCTATTGCTTGAGTAGAACTAATTAAATATCTACTTAATAATGATTTTTTAGTTAAATAATCTTTTGCTAATTTATTTGATTTTTTTGATGATTCACTATTTAATATAGCTTTTTTAATTTTTTTATTTAATGTTGGAGAATATTTAGCAATACATTGATATTCATGAAATGTTGGATTTTTTGGTGTAAAAATTGAATTAAAAGGATTTTCTTCAATTAAATCAATTAATTTTGACATTAAACCAATTGATGTATGATCTGGTGGTACTGACGAATGACCACCTGGAGTATTTAAACCAATTATTATATCAGTAGAACCTTTTTCACCAGTACCAGGTAATGCTAATAATACATCATTTTCATAAGCTAAACTTTGACCACCTTCATCAATAACAATATAAAAAGAATCTTTACCATATTTATTAATTAAATATTTCCCAATTGATGAAGCACCTTGATAACCACCAATTTCTTCATCAAATCCAAAACCAAATATAATAGATCTTTTTGGTTTAAAATTAATTTTAATTAATTCTTCTGCTGATTCTAATAAACCAATTAATAAATTTTTACAATCTGCTGAACCTCTACCCCATAATCTTTCACCATCAAATTTCCCATCATAAGGAGGATAAGTCCATTGATTTAAAGTTGATTCTTGAATTGGTACAACATCTTGATGAGCAGTTAATAAAATTGGTTTTAAATTTTCTTCAGTACCTTTCCAAGTTATAACTAAACCCCATTCATTAATATTTTTAATTTCAAAATTTTCATTATTCCAAATTAATGGAAAAGTTTTTGATAAATATTCATGAAATGGTTTAAATTTTAATGACCAATATTCTGGATTTTCATTAATTAATGGAGAATTATCAAATACATCAGTTTTAATTTTAACAGCTCCTGATAATTTAATTGCTGATTGATTTCTAAAATTTTCATCATTTATAATTTTTAAAATTGTTGAATTATCTGTAATGAATGATTTTGGATATTTATAATCATATTGTTTACAAATAGGAGATTCATTAGTATCATTTAAATGATCAAAATAATTATCTTGTTGTTCATTTTTATAAAAATATATTGAAATTAATATAATTATTGATATGAAAGAAATTAATGAATAATTATTTCTTCTGTTATTTTTTGAAAAGGATGAAATATCTTTTTCAATCATTTTGAATCAATTCTACTTTACTTTTGAAATCCAATTGATAGTAGAATTATCAAAAAACGAAAGATGAAATAAAACTGTGGACGTTAAAACCTTCCTATTGTTAATGGAGATAATTGAAAATCCTAATTTGCTTTAATTGGCAGTTGCGATTACATAAGAAATTACATAATCCTTTATCAAAGAATTATCAAAAATGCAAAATATTATCAGAACCAACAGGAAATAAAAGTAAGTAAGAAAGAAGGAAAACTATGATTAGAAGTATATAAATGAATAATATACAAAATAGGAACTTACTTTGATTTGCAACCACAACAGTACTATTGAGGCATTTAGTAAAATTTAATTTAATTTTGTTGTTATCTGGTTGCATGGTAAATAGGAGAGAGCAACAGAGAAATAACATCACAAGAATATTAAGAAAATAAAAGATTTAAACTTTGAAGGAAAAAGAAAAAGAAAATGAAAATGAAAACTTACATTGCATGATATGATGTTCCAGAATTAGAAGGACTTTCTTCTTGTTGAAGGTGTTGTTGGGGGGTTCTATAAATACTCTTGTATTGTTTTATAATACCGAAATAAACCCAGCCTTTTTTTGACAAGATTTTGATGATCAAGAAAAAGGAGATAAATCGAAATACGAGTGGCCCCAATTCGATCAATTTAGTGCGATCATTTATTTTCCAACACCAGCCCTCCGTCCACAGCCGATCCCACACTTTGCTAATTTAGTTTTTTCTGTTGTCTCCGAAAATCAACGAAATTTCTGAATTTTTCTTTTTAAGGATTTTGTTTCCACTTCTTTTCTTTTCTTTCAGACAACCAACCAACCACATTTCCATTTCCATTTTCATTTCTTTAAAGAACAATTAATTAATCAATTATATTATATTATCAATTTATTTTCCAATTCAAACTTCAGAACTTAGATTCAATTAATATTTTTTTTTTTTTTAGATGAACGTTTTAAAATTACAAAAAAAATTTCCAATATTAGATCAATCTGATTTATTTAATATTATTGAAGATTTTAGATCAATTGATTTAGATGATAAAGGTTGGGTAGAAAAAAAAGAAGTTATTAATTCCATATCCAAAAAAGGTCAATATACTTATGATCAAGCAAGAGAAACTTTAAAACATGTTGATGTTGATGCTTCTGGTCATGTTGAATTAGATGATTATGTTGAATTAATTGCTAAATTAAAAGAAAGTAATGATTCAGATTCTTCTACTCCTCCTCCAACTTCAGGTTCAATAAATTCTTCTTCAATTGTTTCACCAAATAGAATTAAAAAACCTGCTCCACCAATTCCAACTGCTAATAGTAAAAATAAAACTTATATTGAAGGTAAAACTTCTGGTACTACTCATACTATTAATGATGAAGAAAGAACTGAATTTACTAGACATATAAATAGTGTTTTAACTGGTGATCTTGATATTGGTGATAGATTACCTTTTGATACTGAAACTTTTCAAATTTTTGATGAATGTAGAGATGGTTTAGTTTTATCAAAATTAATTAATGATTCTGTTCCTGATACTATTGATACAAGAGTTTTAAATTTACCAAAAGGTAAAAAAGTTTTAAATAATTTTCAAATGTCTGAAAATGCAAATATTGTTATAAATTCTGCTAAAGCCATTGGTTGTGTCGTTGTTAATGTTCATTCTGAAGATATAATAGATGGTAAAGAACATTTAATTTTAGGTTTAATTTGGCAAATTATTAGAAGAGGTTTATTATCAAAAGTTGATATTAAATATCATCCTGAATTATATCGTTTATTAGAAGATGATGAAACTTTAGAACAATTTTTAAGATTACCACCTGAACAAATTTTATTACGTTGGTTTAATTATCATTTAAAAAATGCAGGTTCTCAACGTAGAGTTTCAAATTTTTCAAAAGATGTATCAGATGGTGAAAATTATACTGTATTATTACATCAATTACAACCTGAAATTTGTGATTTATCACCTTTAAAAACTCAAGATTTATTAACAAGAGCTGAACAAGTTTTAAATAATGCAGAAAAAATAGATTGTAGAAAATATTTAACACCAAATTCATTAGTTTCAGGAAATCCAAAATTAAATTTAGCATTTGTTGCACATTTATTTAATACTCATCCAGGTTTAGAACCAATTGAAGAACATGAAAAAATTGAAATTGAAGAATTTGATGCAGAAGGTGAAAGAGAAGCAAGAGTTTTTACATTATGGTTAAATTCTTTAGATGTTGATCCACCAGTTGTATCATTATTTGAAGATTTAAAAGATGGTTTAGTTTTATTACAAGCTTATAATAAAGTTTTACCAGGTTCTGTATCATTTAAACATATAAATAAAAAACCAGCTAATGGAGGTGAAGTATCAAGATTTAAAGCTTTAGAAAATACTAATTATGGTGTTGAAATTGGTAAAGCAAATGGATTTTCATTAGTTGGTATTGAAGGTTCAGATATTGTTGATGGTAATAAATTATTAACATTAGGATTAGTTTGGCAATTAATGAGAAGAAATATTATTAATACATTATCAGAATTAGGTACTGGATCAAAAAATATTAATGATTCAGATATTTTAAAATGGGCTAATCAACAAGTTCAAAAAGGTGGTAAATCATCACAAATTAGATCATTTAGTGATTCATCATTATCAAGTGGAATATTTTTATTAGATGTATTAAATGGTTTAAAACCTGGTTATGTTGATTATGAATTAGTTTATACAAATCCAAAATCTGATGAAGAAAAATATGCAAATGCAAAATTAGCAATTTCAATTGCAAGAAAATTAGGAGCATTAATTTGGTTAGTACCTGAAGATATTAATGAAGTTAGAAGTAGATTAATATTATCATTTGTAGGTAGTTTAATGGCAACTGAACATTAAGTTAAATAGGTAATAATTATTTTGTAGTATTAAAAAGAATATATTATGTTTTATTATTTTGAAAAGTTTCAAGATTTCGCAATAAAATAAATTTGGTTATTTTTTTTTCTGCTTTTTTTTTTTTTCGTTGCATCAACCAATTAAAAAAGTTCAATCATCAATTACCAATAAATAAATAAATAAAACTAAAACACATCTATATTACAAGAAGCAAGTTATTATGTCACAAATATTACCATTCACAGAAGCAAATACAAAAAGAGTTAGTTCATTATTTAGACAAGCATTAAGAACAGCATTTGATCATTCAATGAAATTTGAAGCTTATAGAGATTCAACAATTTCAATTAGACAACAATTTGAAGCAAATAAAGAAATTAATAATCCAAAAGAATTAGAAGAAATAATTAAAAAAACTGAAGATAAATTAGCTGAATGGAAACATCCTGATCCTTATACACCACCTTCAAGACCAGGTGGTACTAAATATCAAAGAAATATTGAAGTTAAAGGTCATATTGTACCAGGTAATTGGTAAAATACAAAATGTATATATATATCTATCTATTCTAAATATATAAAGTTTATTTTATTATTATTATTATTATTATTATTCTAGTATATTAATGTATCATTATTATTTTCATTTTCATTTGGTTTACCTTTCCAATGAGTTTTTAACATTTGAATAGATACATTAGCAGTAGCAGCACCAATTTGACCAACCATTTGAAAATATTTAATTAATAAATTTTGTTGATTTAAATTTTTTATATTTAATCCACTAATTAATAAAGGCCATTGAATCATTAATAATAAAAATGGAGAAGCATGTTGAGAAACATCTTGAAATTGTAATAAATAACCAATATATGATAAAATTTTATTTTGTAAATTAATTAAATTTAAATTATCTTTTGAAATATTTAAAAATTTATTTAATATTAATATAATTGATGATAATACATATGATTGATGACTTATATCTTGCCAACTTAACCAATAACTTATATTATTAATTCTAATTTCTTCAATAGGTAAACCTTTTGTATAATTTTTTAATTCTAATTCAGGTATAATACCTTTTGAATCAATAAATATAATTTCAATTTGTTTATAAAAATCAGATAAATTTTTAAGTACCAAAATTGAATCAATCAGTTTTTCATCATTTCTAAATTTATTTAATAATTTTAATAAATCTCTAAAACATAATAAACAAGAATTATGATAACCCATTAAAATATTAAAACCTTGAGGAGTAATTAATCCAATATCTTTTAAAACATCTAATTCATATTGATTACCAGGATTAATTAATTTATCAATTTCATAATCATTAGTTAATGTACCACCTAAATTAGTACTTAAACCAGCTAAAATTTCAATTGATAAAAACCAATATTTACAAAATATAAATTTTTTTGAAATATTTTCATGATTTATAGATTTAATTAATAAATTTTTTGCACCAATTAAATGAGGTCTCCATTGTTTTGTTGAAGTTGCTGATGCAGCAGTTAATAATATTAAAGTTAATAAAACTGATTCTATATTTGAATTTAAATTTTGTAATTCTTTAATAGGTTCTAATAATTTTAAACATTTTGATAAATATGCAGCATAAGCTTTTTCATCTTCTGATCTTTCATATTGAATATAACTTGTTTTAGCACCTTCTGCTAATACAGCAGCTAATAAAAAAGGTTCAGTTGCTGCAGTTTTTAATATAATATCTCTTGCAGGATTTGAAGTTGTTTTAGTTTCTTGATGATAAGCTTGAAAAGGTTCTATAATATTTGCAAAATTATTATAAAAAGATTCTAAATATAAAATTTCATGTTTTTTTTTTAATTGAATATAATCAATTGGTATATTTTGAATAATTTCATCATCTTTATAAGAAAAATTATCTAATAAAAAATCAAATTGAAAATCTCCATAAGAATCTGATGGTTGATCAAATTGAAAATTTGAAATTTCCATAATTTCATTAACTAAATTATTTAAATCATTTGTTAAATTATTTAAATCTGATCCACTTAAAAAATCATCAAATGAACTTGAAGTAGTAGTAGTAGGATGTTCATTATTATTATTATTATTATTGGGTATTGGAACATTTTCATGAATTATATTTTTTATATTTAATGGAGATTCTTTATCAAGATGTATTCGTTTTGGTATATCATATTTAACAGGTAAAAAATGCGTTGTTGTGGTGCCAGTACTTGATTTTTCTGAATTATTCGAGGTTATATTATTTGATTTACTCATATTATCAATTTCTTCTCTAATTAATCTTCTTGAAATTCTTAAAACTTTTTCACCAGCCAAAGGATATGAACAAGTTTTATTTAATCTTACACATGTTGAACAACTTGGTTTTTCTTCTGGACATTTAATTTTTCGTCGTTTACATTCTCTACATCCTTGTCTACTATAAGGTCTTCTTGAATTATTACCATTATTTAGACTCATCATAAATGAAGGAATGAATGAATAGATAGTTTTTTGGTTCAATTTCGGTGGTATTTTTTGGTTTGGGTTATTTTGTGTCATTTAAATTTTTTCCGTTGTTTGTTGAAAAGATCCAAAAATTTAAAATCTTTTTGGAACCATAACAAACAACACAAACAATACAATAACAAACAACTACAACAACTGCAGAAATCAAACATTTATATCACAACTTATTCATTTAATTAAAGAGAAGTAAATGATATGATGATTTCTCTAGATCATTTATTTGATGTTTTAAATTTAACATTTTATTTAATTTTAAAAGAATTAAAAAAATTAATTGAAAATACTTTATTATTATATCCAAAAACAATAGATTCATCAAATTATTATCATAATCAAAATAAACAATTATTAGCGCCAACAAGTAATAATAATAATATAACAAATTCAAACACTACTTATTCAAATAATTTTAATGATACTACAACTACAAAAACATCCTTATTTTTTTTAAATGGTGAACTACCTCCTAATTTAGATATTATTATCTATATTTTATTAAGTATTATGTTTACAATAGGTATTTTATCAACATTAATTAGTAATAACGAAAAATCTAAAAAACCTTTTAAAATAATTGAAATTGATTCAACTGCAACATTAGTTGAAAATAATGGTGAACCTATAAAAAATAATTTTAAAGAATTAAATGAAGATGAATCAAATCATTTTAAAGAATTAGAATCAGATGAAGATTTAATAATAGATGAAGAAAATTTTAAATTTAATAAATTACAAACAGATTCATTTGATTTAAATTATTATAATAGTCATTATAATCATAATCATCAACGTTCAAAAAGTAGATGTTCAACAATAAATAAAGATTTTTTATTAACTTATAATGGAGAAGATCCAATAGATCATTTAATTAATCATATAAATAATGAAATTCAACAAGCTACAAGTAAACCAAATTCACCAATTAAAAAAAAAATTAGTATGATTAGTATTAATAAAAGTTTAACACCTCCAGCCACCACTAATTCTTTATTATCTTCAAGATCAATTTCAATAAATAATAATAATGAAAAATGTAAAATTTCTGAAGAATTTATTAATGTTAATGCTAGTTTTAGTTGTGGTTCTGAAAATAATTCTTCAAGTGAGTCTTTAAGAAAAATTTCTAATGAACAAGATAAATTACAATATTCTGAATATTAAAAGAAATATTCAATTCTTTTTTAATAATTTTTTAAGGTAGTGCTATAGATATTTATATTATATCATATAGTAGTTTATGTATTAGTATTAGTGTGTGTTATATACAGGACCGTATATTTTTTTTTTTTTCTTTCTTTTCTCTTCCCTCTGAATTTTGATTTTGTTTATTTCCAATACTCATCTCATCACCATCATCATCAACCAACCTATCATCTTAAAAAATGCCTAGAAGTAAACGTTCAAAATTAGTTACATTATCAAATACAGAAAAAAAAGGTAAAGAAAATAAAACTAAATTATTTGATGATATTAGATCAAATTTAGATGAATTTAAATATTTATATATATTAAAATTAGATAATATTAGAACACCAATTTTACAAGATATAAGAAATGATTGGCAAGGTTCAAAAATTTTATTAGGTAAAAAAAAAATTTTACAAAAATCTTTAGGTGAAAATATACAAGAAGAATATAAAGAAAATTTAAATAAATTATCAAAATTATTAAAAGAAAATTATTTACCTGGTTTATTATTTACAAATGAATCTCAAGATGTAGTTGAAGAATATTTTAAAAATTTTATTAAAAATGATTATTCAAGAATTAAATCTAAATCTCCTTTAGATTTTACTATACCTCAAGGTATTATATATTCAAGAGGTGGACAAATTTCAATTGAAGAAGATGTACCAATGTCTCATTCATTAGAAGAAACTTTAAGAAATAAATATAAAATTCCAACTAAAATTAAATCTGGTAAAATTTATTTAGATGAACCTTATCAAGTTTGTTTAAAAGGTGATATTTTAGATATTAGACAATCTTTAATTTTAAAACAATTTGGTATTGCTGCTTCTGAATTTACTATTCCTTTAATTGGTTATTATAATTCTGATAATAATGAAGTTAAAGAATATGATATTGAAAATTAATAAAAAAGTTATTTACATTAAAATTAATATATAATTATACGATTTTTTTTAAACCCATAATTCTTCTGTTTGTTCTTCCTCTTCTTCTTCTGCTTCATCTGGATTTCTAATTTGTACAAAAAATAAATATGCATTTGTATTACTTATATTCTTTAATGAATATTCATTTTTATTTGGTATTTGAAATTTATATCCCTTTTTAACTTTAAATATATTATTATTAAAATTAACTTCAATTATTCCTTCAATTACATTAAATAAATATGTACTTCCATTTATAATTACAGGAGGTTTATAACCTTCATTATTTGGTAATTCTAACATTCCTGCTGCAAATATTTGTTTATCATCATTAAATAATGTTGCAACTTTATAATTTGCTTCATCATCTTTAATTATTTGATAATCATGATTTGAATCATCATATGCTATATTCATTTCTTTTCCATTATTAATTTTAAATTTTAAATGATCATCATTAAACCATTCAGTAAAATCAATAGTTGTTGATTTAGTTGATTCATTAGATTTTGTCTTCTTTTTTGTAACTTTATTATTTATTTTTCTTTTATTATTATTATTTGTTGGTTTATTATTATCAGGTATATGAACAACTTCTTTAATCAGTTGTAATGGAACATTATGAATATTTCTAGCTAATGTACTATCTAAATCTTCTGTAATTTCATCATCTCTAGTATAAACTATTCTTTCACCTCTCCAATATGCTAAAGGTTTTATTCTTGTTCTTTTAGATCTTCTTAATCCTGACTCCAGTGGTGGTGATAATAATGATGTTGAATTTGTAGATGATTTATTATTTCGTAGTTTTTGAATTGATTTTTTATTAGTTGGTGGTGGTGTTGGATATGATTCTGACATATCTGAATCTAATGAATTTTTAGGTAGTGTCGTCGTCGTTTCTTGAATTGTTATATCATAATCTAAGTCATTAAATGTGTCATTAATAGTTGTTTCATTATAAGTTTCATCATTCATTGTTGTGTCATCTTCATCATCATCATCTTCATCTTCACTCTCTGATTCATCAAAATTATCTAATTCTGATTCATCATCACTACTAACTATTTTATCTAAAATAGTTTTAGTTCTTGATTTCTTATTCTCTTTCTTGTTCTTTTTAGGTGATTTTGTAATTGATTTAACAGGACTATATTGAGATTCTTCTTGAAAATTATCATCAAAATTTAAATCAAAAGTAACTTCTCTAGATGGTTGTTTCTCTTTCTGTTTTGGTAATTTAGTTGATGTTGATATAAATGAAGAAGATGATTTTGGTTTTTCTGGTTTCTTATGTTCTGGTTTCTTATGTTCTGGTTTCTTATGTTCTGGTAATGGACTTCTTAAAGGTGATTGTTTATTTAAAACAGGAGATTTATTAGTTACTGGAATTGGACTTAAATTAAAAGTATCATCAAAATTGATTTTTCTTGCAACATTATTAAATGGTGATGATGATAATTTAATTTTTTTCTTTGGTTCTTGAGGTTTTGATTGTATTATAGTTTCTTCAAAAAATTCATCTATATCTTCCATACCATATTCATCTCTTTTCATATTTGATTTTGGTTTAATACCAGTCTTTCTAGACTGTAAACCTAAATTCAATAAATCCATGATTAAATGGTGGTGGTGGTAGTGGTGGTGCTAGTAGTAGTAGTAGTAGTAGTTGTAGTGGTGGCGTACTTCTTTAATTGTTTATTGTTTTGATTTTGATTTTGATTTTGTTTGTTTTTCTTTTTTTCTGAATGACCCTGTAAAAAAAAATAAAAATGTTTATCTCTCTATCGGATTTAAAATCAGGTAGCGTTTAACTTTTTACTTTTTGGTTTCAAACATCAAAATTTATATCATCACCTTTATCTTTTGTTTCTAATGATAATTCATAAGTTAATGTTAAACCATCATTATAAATAATATATAATAAATATTTAGGATTTATAATTGTTCTATTTCTTATAGATATTCCAATAATTGTTCTATAACCATGATATCCTAAAGCTAATGATAATGCATTTGGAAATACAAATTCTTGTCTCATTCCATAAACTCCTTTAAAATTACATAATCTCATAATTGTAATTAAACCTTGTTGAGAACACGATATAAAACATGATAATTCAGGTATTATACGAGCAATTGACATTCGATTTGAATATTTACTTTCTTCATTAAATGGAATTTTTAAATTAAATATATTTTTAGTTGAACAATTACAATATAATGAAGGATATTTAAACATTAAAATTTTTTTTGCTGTTGAAATTAATAATAATTTATTTGAATTTAAATAATTTTCATTATTTAATTCTTTATGAATTCTACGATATTCATCATCAATTGATGTTAATTTAATAATATCTGATGATTGTATACTTTGTTGTGTATTATCAAAATTTATTGTTTTAGATTCATAAAATTGAAAATTTGTTGCTATATCTATTTTATTTAATAATTTTGATTCATAATTAATTTTATTAATTTCTTTTAATTCATCAATTTTATTACCAAATACACTTGATAATGATCCAACTTCTAAAAACCATTTTTTATCAATTGGTTTAGTTATCCAACAATCTTCATTTATAACACATCTTGATATAACTTTTGGTTCATCAAAATTTAATCTTTTTAATTTTTTCAGTTTTAAATCTAATAAATCTTGTGAATTAATATTATTTCTATTTTCTAATTCTTCCATTGTTGAATCAATATAATATAATGATTCATTTTTAAAATATTCAAATTCTTTAAAATTTAATGGACCTTCAATTAATTCAAAATTAAATTTAAAAATTATAATTTCTCCAGATATTGATACACATGATACAAAAACATCACCATTTAATTCATTATATTCAACTATTGAAACATCTGGTATATTATGTAAAATTTGATGTGATTTAACATGATAAAATCTTTCATCTTGTAAATGATAATATAATAATACAATACTTTGAGAATTATCAGATGTAACTAAAATATTATCTTTAAAATCTAATCCCCAAACAGATGCTTCTAATTTAACTTTAAAATCAGGATTTATAATTAAACCATTAAATCTACTTAAATCTTCTTCAATAGTTTCTTCCTTTTTTATTTTTTTATTTTTAAATTTATTCATAAAATTTAAAATTGTTTCTGTATACCAAATTAATAAAGTTCCATCATCTGAACAAGCACATAAAATTTCTTTATTTAAAAATTTTCCCAGTTTAATATAATTTAAAGTATGTGGGAAATAAGGCCAAGTTGAAATTAATCTATCAGTTGTTGAAGTATAATTTGGTTTTGTATCAAATTTAAAAATTAATTTATGATTTAATAAATTATTTAAATTATCAAAATCATAAATTAAAATTTCTGAATTTAAACCAATTATTAAATATGAATCATTTATTATAGTTGATAAATTATTTTTATATTTTCTTATATCTTCTATACCGTGTAATTTTTTAATACCTAAATGTTTTAAATTTAATGAATTATTAAATTTTGATGCTGGTGGTATACTTATAATTTTTGAAGGATCTGAATTTTCTATATGATATTGAATATCATTAAATTGATCTGGTATTGGAAATTCAAATTTAGAATTTAAAATAGTCGTTGGAGTATTTATTGATCGATCTTCTAATGAATCAATTTGAATATATTCATAATATTTATCAATACTTTCAAAATTATTACGGGAATAAAAAAAATCAGAATCTAAATTATCAGTTTCTTCTTCTAATATATCACCATTTAAATCAATATCATCTTCTTCAATTCCATAATCATCATCATTAATAGTATATCGTTCATTAATTATTGATATAATTCTTAATGGTTCAACATCATCAATTTCATCATCATTATTCTCATTACTAATTATAGATCTTAAAATTTCATTATTATTATTATTATCATTTAAATCATCAGAATCAGTTAAATTATCATAAGCTTGAACTTCATTTTCATTTCTAATATTACTAATTAATGTACTAATACGTATATTCCCATCACTTGTTGCTCTACTACGAACAGTATTTGACGAATTATGATGATTGTTATTATTAGGACGATTATTATTTCTAGGAATTCGTTTAATTCCTCTATATGATAAGAATTCTTGAAAGTTATCCATTAAAGTGTGGGTTGTTGTTTAGTTAAATTAATTAATTAGAACTTGGGGAAAAAGATAAGCAAGAAAAAAAAAAAAAAAAATAAAAAAAAAGTTTGATCTAATTTGAAAATATAATTTTTTTTAGTGAGTGTATATAAACTTTGAAACAAGAAATGATTGAAAAGATTACCACAAATTGAAGAGATATAAATGATATTTGCATATTGGTATGTTCTTAATGATATAGATAAATAAATTGATTTTAGGAGAAACCCGTCATTTTAATTCAATTGTTATTGAATTTAAAGTTGAAGCTTGCTTTTTCAAATTTTCTTATCTACTAATTGTTATAATCCAATAATTATATCATATTGAATAGAAACTTAAATCTATTAACAATACTATTCTTCGTAACAATTAAAAACTTATTTCAATTAGATATTAAATTGATATTTATGTTAAAATTTAATTGGGATGTGATCTATAATGTCAACTGGTAGCATTTACATACAAAAAATAGGACTAAGGAGTTCAATATATTTTTTCACCTTTTTTTTGAATTACTTATTTTTATTATTATTATTAATTGAAATTCATATTTAAAACAATGAATCAATCTATTACTTCCAAAGATATTCCTAAGGAAGATTTAGATGTTAATGTCAAGTCAGAAAATAAAAATGATGGTTTAGATAATAATGATCATAAAGTAGATAAAAATGATGGCGGTAAAGATATGGTTTTGGATAAAACAGATTCTACATACGAAATCGACATATACCTTTTGGATAAAGTTATAAAACTTTTAAGAAGACAAGAAAAATTGTTGTCAGATTTAGATTTTAATAATTTAGAATTGAGAAGTGTATGTTCTACAGTTCATGCTTATCAACAAAGGCTGGATCAAATACTGAAACTATTAGAAGATCTACCTGAATAAACCTAATGAAATGTAACTAAAGTATAGAATTAAAGATTTAATATATATTTAAATTTTTTACAATTTATTTATTGACTATTTTTATTAATTTATAGGGAAAGTTATTAATCTATTTGAATATCTTTTAAATTGGTTGTAGTTTATTAATTGTTATTAAAGAAGATTATAATCTATAATATTCACCACACAGAATATTTTTTTTAGGGGGTAGTATAAAAAGAAACAAATATTCCTACTTTTTTTTTTATCCCACATTTTTTTTTATTTTAATGAAATTATTTAAAATGATTCCAATTGATATAAATAATAATACTTACGAAGATACGGATATGGAAGCTAATAATAATAATATTGATATTCATAGTGATTCAGATGATAGTTCAAATGATGATTCAGATGATTCAGAAACTGGAGACCAAATAGTATTATCAAAAGATTCCATTATTTTATTTCAAATTATAGCTAAAGAACTTGATATTAAAGGGGATACATCAATAGAAGAAATACTTTTAGAAATTATTGAATTTTTTAAAGCAATTGATAAACTTAATGAAGTAGTTCAAGAATTGAAAAAAGTACATTTTGAACATGAATCTAAAGAAAATATTTTAGAAAGTTTAAAAAGATCTGAAATTTTAGAAGGTAGAGATGAAAAAGAAATAAATGAATTAAAATTGAAGTTACAATCTATTAAAGAAAATGATTATTCTGTTTGTTAAATATGGTTAATTGGTGGTAGTTGCTAATTATGATAAAAAGTGCAAAAGTATTACGTGCTTAATCGATTTGATTCATTTATATAGTTTGTTTAAATTTATTAATTATTGTTTAAAAAGTAATACATAAATCTAAAAGAAGTATGAACTACATTTCCAGAAGGTTTATTAATCTTTGATTATTCATATTTTCAACTCTTAGTAATTTTTACAACACATACAATAAATAATTTAAGGAGTTGGGTTGTAAAACTTTTTTTGGTTGTCTGTATAAAACAACATACACATCAAAAATATTTCCCACCAAAACATATACTTTTTTTCAATTCTTACTTCTTTTTATTGATTTACAATAATAATTCAATTAAATATGAGACAAATCATTGATACCAACAATCCCAATTTGAATGATGCTAATAATACTGTAAACCATATGGATGATAATATTGATAAGTTACCACAAGAATCAAAAGATATAAATACCCCTAGAACCAATCCCAAATTAAAGATAATTGAAGAACTTATTGAGTTTTTTAAATATAGAAAAGAAGAGAATAAAAAATTATTACTTTCTCTAGAAGAACTGAAGCAAATAATTAAAGATACTGAATATGAAATCAATTTTGTAAAATGTATATTAGATTTACAAAATAATTTAAGTAAAAACTAACATCAATGAATTAAGAATATCTTGATAGATTAATTAATAATTCAAATAAATTTAAACCAAATCTGATTGGTAATATTTGCTAATAATAACTAATAATAACTACTAATATAATATCTCATGATGGTAAGTGAATTATTATAATTTAATATAAATTTACAAAGTTAAACCTTCTATTTGATTCTTTTATAAATTCATCTAAAAATTGATTCTTCATCATTTATAAATAACAAGTTTTTTTAATTTTCTATTTAGATCTGGTTGCAATTTAGAAAATTTTTTAAGGGGGTATTTTTAAGAATTATACAAAATGGGTATTAATAATGAATTTTTGATATATATTTGAATAAATTTATATTTTAATATATAATATACAAAATAAATAAGTCTATAAATTTACTGTTTATTAAAATTCAATTTCTATTTCAAAAAAAAAAGTGTTGGTTGTAATAAATAGAAAATATATTTAAGTATTTAAATATCCCCTTTTTTAAAAATAAAAAATTACACACTGAATTAATTTTTATTTCTTCTTCACTTTTTTTTTTGTTTCTTATTAATTAATTAAAAAAATCCAATTCAATTTTAAAAATGGTTCAAGTTATTCCTTTAACTGATAATGATTCTTATCAAGGGTACAGAGAAGAAGAAAGTAAAATTGATGAATTAATTGTTCAATTAAAAAAATTAAAAAATTTAGATGAAATTTCAAAAAAAACTAAAATGATTAAAAATATATTTAATAATTTATTAGAATTACAAGAAAAAGTTTTATTTAAAGAAAATAATGAACTAATTGAATGTTTAGATTTAGAAATTATTGATTTAACTGATATGAATAATAATTTAAATACTGAAAATAAAAATTTAATTACTGATAATCAAAATTTAACTACTGATAATCAAAATTTAACTACTGATAATAAAAATTTAACTACTGATATTCATATTTTAAGTACTGAAAATCGAATTTTAAAACGTGAAAGAATTCAAACAATTGAACCAATTCGAATTCAAAGAATTGAAGAAATTAAAAAGAATTCTGGTAAAAAAAAAATTAAAACCAAATGATATTTTTCTTCTAAGAATTGCTAACTGAAAGGTGGTTAAATTATTGGTATCTCAGCTAATCTAAATTTTTATCTTATAAAGTGTTTATCAATATATAAATTTCTAGTAGTTTTTTTTATATAATTTGTTTTAATAGAATTTATAATATATATATATTGTTGTTTATATTTAAATTAATTTGTTTTAAAATTGTTTAAAGAGGGTTTTTTTGGAAATGTGATCTATCACATCACTTGGTAGCATCAAGACAATATTTAAGGGGGAAAAAACTTCCATCAAAAAATTTCTCCTTCATTATTTTCTTTTTGGTGTATCTTTTCATTCTAAAATTAAAAATGAGTCCAATTGCCATTAATAATAATGATGATCATAATCATGAATATAATAATATAAATGATAATAATAATAGAAATATTGGCACTGATTCAAAAGATAATGAAGAAGATAGTGATTTAGAAGGTATTAGGAAGTTAGAAGATAGTGATTTGGAAGGTAGTGATCTAGAAGACTATAGTGATGAAGAATTGATTCAAAAATTAGATAAATTATTGGTGTTGGAAGGAAGTTCCAATTTAGAAATCGCTCAAAAAACTTTTGAAACTTTAAAACTCTTCGTTGAATTATATGAAGTTGAAAAAAAATCAAATGAATCAGAAATAGAATTATCCAATTATGAACATATTCAAAGAAATAAAATTTTTGAAGGAACTGGTGAAAAAGAAATTAAAGAATTAATATCTAAATTACAATCTTTAAAACATAATGATTATTCCATTTGTTGAAATTTTAATTTTGATATTAGCTAAATATAAAAGTGTTTAAAAATTTAATGATTTATTTATGTATTTATTTATCTAGTTTCATAATATATATTCTTATTTAAGTAATGAGAAGAGGAATAAATTTTCAGATCTAAGATTATAAAATTTAAACAACAAGTTTTAAAATAATTACTCAAACTTGATAATATAACTTCATTCTTATAAATGCAATATATATATATATATATATCCAGAAATTAATCCAGAAGATAATAAATTAGGAATAATTGATTCTAAACTCAAAAAAGAATAGAATATATTAGATACAGAATAAAAAAAAAATAGAAGATAATTTTAAAATTAACAAATTCTCGGGAATTATATAGAAATCATTCAGAAACATTTTTAAAATTCTTATTATTTGTTAATAATTGATGGTAATATTTTATTTTTGTTTATGATTAAAATGATTTTGATTATAATTAAACTAATTCTAAATTTAAATTATTAATCTTATGGTTTTCTTTTCTTAATTTTCTTATACTATTAGAAATATTGAACGTGTTCAAAAACTCTTTTTAAATTGGTAAGATGCTACCTGTTCAAAAATCTTGAGGTAAAAAAAAGAAATTTTTCGTCATCTTAAAAATCAAAAATAAAAAAAAAAATTCAACGAAAAAAAAAAAAAAAAAATGGTTTATATTCATTGTTCCAAAGTTTTTTTTGATAAAGAACGAATTTTTTGTTATTGTTTTCTTTTTCATTTTGTATTCAAAATTGATATCCATCTAAATGGTAATTATATTATATTATATATTATATAATGTTTTTTATCATGATATCATTAGAGTTTTTAGATCCTGAAAAAAATATATGAAAAATAAATTATATTTTACTTAAAGAAAGAATTATCAACGAAAATTATAGTCTAAACATTATGATTAATTATGTTTTTCAGATTTGTTTTGATTGTTATATTCTTTTTAATTATGGTGAATTTATAATTTTTATTTCAATATTAAAAGGATTAAAAACGTAATGATTATATATTCGAGAGATATATATTTAAAAGTACACTTGTTATGTTTCTTTGGCTTCTTTATTAGCTTTTCAATCGAACTGTTCAATTATTTATTATTTAAGAATATCTGATTCGATTTAATATCGAGGCTTTTAATAGCTATAATTTTTGGAAAAAGTTTAATCTCTATATATATTTATTAGTTATGACTTTTGTCTAATCAAATAAATTTCCTTATATAGAGTAAATAAATAATATATATTATTGATTTTTTATTTAGATTACATATTTGTAAAGTTTGATTATAAAAATTACAAGAAATAATCAGATCAATATTGAACAATATAATAATTAATATTATTGTATCTTTATTTAAGAATTTGTTTTCCCAAATTTAAATTTAAAGATAAATCAAGAAATTATTGTCAATATTATTCATAAATCAACTTCTTTGCTCTAAGAATAGGCAATATAAAATTCGCTACCGGCTGAAAATATAAAAAAACCCGCCCTGCATGAATTTAAGCAACCCTCTATGTCGCTCCAATGCATAGGTTCTGTCAGGGCCCCCAGGTGCAGTATACGTTCTCAGATCAAAGCGTGCTCTCCGAAACACTTGCTATTGCTATTGACACGCAGACAACACGATGAAGCAGCAGGTATTACGTGTGTAAGGCTGTGACCCAAACAGGTAAAGATTGACTAACCTATTCAGTTAACTTTCTATAGTTTGTGTATAGAATGAATGTTTTATTTTGGTTTGTATGTAAAGAATTTTAATATAATCTGTTATATCGTAAAAAAAAAAAAAAAAAAATTTTTTTTGGTCAAATTTCCTAAAAATAAATTAACCAAATAATTACAAAAAAATAAATTTCTTACAACTTTTTCTTTTTGATATTTCCTTTATTATTTTTTAAAGATAGTACTAATTTATGTTTTGAGGGTATATATATGGAGGGTTTTGATGTATTTTGAAGAGAAACGTGGGATTGAATAGAATATTATATTTTAATATCAATTATAACTAGAGTTTTTTTAAAATAGTTTGAAATTAATTATATTTACTGAAAAAAAAGAATTATGAACAAGATAGTCTAGACATTTATAGTGTTTTTTAGATTAATTGTTTGATATATTCTTTTAAAAATAGTGGATTATAATGTATTTTGATTACTAAAAAGAATTTAAAAATTTGATCAACTTTTAGGGATTATATTCTGAAATATATCCATTTAGAGGAAAGTTGATCAATAGCATATTTTTGTTCAGTTCGGTTATAGGTTCGCTCATAACCTGTTAATTAATATTGTTGTTTTGAATTAGAAAGACTATTTTTCTAGGAACCAATTGACAAGCTTTTGATAGCAATAATTTTTGGAAAAAGTTTATTATTTCTAAATATTTATTAGTTTTGAGACTTTTGTCTAATTCTAATAAAAATTTCTTTATATATAGATTAAATTAATAATAATATATACAATTGATTTTTTTTATAAGTTTATTAACTTCTTTCTTTTATACCAATAAAATTAATACAAATATTTCCAAATAATAATAAGCAACATACAGCCAATGAAAAATTAGAAAACTTTTTCGTCAAATTTCAAGAAAATAAATTAGCTAATTACAAAAAAAAATAAAAACAAATTTCATACAACTTTTGCTTTTGTTCAAAGATAAAAACTAAAGATTAATCCTGAAATGTTTATTTTGGTAACATTCTATACAATTTTTTGGATATTTTATAACAAAGAACGAAAGACCTTGTTAGATAATCAAGTTAAATCTGAACAAGATCATTTTTGATTCTAAAATAGTATGAAATTAATTATATTTACTAAAACAAAAAGAATTGTCATTAATATTTTTAATTAATTGATTGATATATTCTTTTGGAAATGAGTAGTAAATTTATAATTTATTTTGAATACTAAAGGAATCAAAAATTGGTTAAATTTTTGGGATAATATTTCCAAAAAAAATGTATCCTTTATATTGATTTGGCGTTTAATACTGATTTTAATTGTTAACAAGTTGAGCATGTATTACAAAGCTTTTTAATTTTCAAATTTTATAATTATCAAATTATAAAAAGCTTTTTATAGCTATAATTTTTGGAAAAAGGTTAATTTCTATATATTTATTTTTATTGGGTATGTCTTTTGTCTATTCCAATGAATTTCTTTGTATATCAAATAATTAAAATATATAATGATTTTTTAATTTATTTAACATATTTATAGTTTTGTTAGTTATTTAGTCAATTCATTTAATAGAAATTTGAAGAAAAAAAAATAACACATAAACATATTAATTCTTTGAAATAATAATATTTATCTATCTATTTAATCTACACGAATATAGTGAAATTTGTTTTAAAATTTAAAATTTATTAACTTCTACCTCTATGAAATAAAATAATTCAAAATTTTGTCTTTTAAATATTTTAAGTAGAGCGCTACCTAAAGAATTTAACGATTTTTTTTTTTTTTTTTCGTCAAATTTCTAGAAAATATATATATCAACAAAAAACAAATAATTTCTTATAACTTTTTCTTTTTTTTTTTTTTTTGAATTTTTAGTTTTAATAAAGGCTTTCTATTGATTAGAAAGTGATAATTTCCCATGTATATTCCTGTTTTAGTTACATTTAGAAGTTTTATATTAGTGGAAATACCTATTTGTATGTCAGAGAGTTATTTTTCAGAATCAATCTAATTTTGTTTTTTTTTTTTTAATTTTAAAAGTGTATGACATGAATTATATTTACTAAAAAAAAGAGTACCAAGAAGATATAGTCTAAACAATTCTAATTGTTTTAGATTAATTGATTGATATGTTCTTTTTGAAATAGTAAATTTCTAATTTATTTTGAAATACTAAAAAGAATTAAAAATATAATCAAATCTATCAGGGATTATATTCTTAAATATATCTCGAGGTTTGTATGAAAAAAATGATTCTTGTAGTAGTGGTTGTGAATTCAATTAACCAATATTCTGGAAATATAGATTGACGAATTGGTTTAATTGTCTTAACTTGTACCAGTGGTTTTGAAATAATTTTTGGAAAAAGTTTTACCTCTAAATTTTTTTTTTTTTTTATTTGATTATGACTCTTTTTGTCTAATTAATTAAAATTTATATAGAATAAATAAATAAATAAATAAATATATGAAAGATTATTACATTATACTTTAATTTATCTATAAATTTTAGAGCTTTATTTTAAAGAATTGAATCGAGAAAGATATCTTTAAGATGGTGTTGAAGTTTAGTTATTTGGTACAGAAAAAAGAAATATTAGTACCAAGAAAACAAGAACGGATATAAAACTTATTTGAGAAAAAATAATTTTCCTTTTTTGTCCCAAAAATTTATTTACTGCAAAATCCATAAAAAAAGAAACCATTAATATAATACACAATAATAATCAATTAATAGAGGAAAGAAACCATTACCAAGAAAAAATACTTATATGATCAATTAATTAAGTATGATCAATTTGAATCACAAAGTAATTCTTTGAAAAAATCAAAACCTTAAATATGGTAAAATATGCAAAAATTTTTCTGAATAAAGGCACTAAGCTCATCGAGTGAAGATTATATAGTAACAAAATTAGGGAATAAAAGAAAAAAGTGTAAATAAGGAATTATTTCCATCAAATATATAGATATAAAATTTGAGAAATCAATTAAAATATAAATAACTTTATTGTACATGCTCTGGTAACACAAATACCATGTCATTAATATAATGCTATAATAATACTATGTCATCTTTCTTACATATCCAAAATCTAATATATATTTATTTTTATTACTTGGATTACACTAAATCTAATTTTCGTCTAATTTCAACAATATCTATTTGATTTATAATAAAATATTTGAGCCTAGGGCTATACCAAAAAAAAAAAAAGTACTTAATTAAATAATGAGGAAAGGAATTTTTTACAAGAAAATTTCAACAGGTAGCGGTCATTATTGTCACTATTGAACGTTTAATTAGAAAGAAAGAAAGAAAGTGATTATCATCTGTTCGTTTAACTGAAAATATTAAGAATAAATAATATAGAAGTAATATATTTAAAAAAAAAAAAAATTAACTCGGTACAATAAAATATAAAGATCTCCAATTGGATCTAAAAAAAAAAATCTTGGTTTTATCTTTGAGATTCAAACCTTAATTTTAAAATCGTCAAAAAATAAAAAATAAAAAAAAAAAAAAAAAGTGGAGTTTTGGTTGTGAAAAAAAAAACACAAAATATATATATAAAAAAAAAACAATATTTAAACAGATCCATTTCCTTTCAATTTTTTTTAAAAATTTATTTTCACTTTTTTTTTTTATTTCCTTTTCTTCGATAATGTTACTTAATGTATTCATTAGTGAGTATACAAATATTAAAGAGTAACGTGTATATTATTTTTCTGTGAATTGTTTGTTTCAGAGCAAAAAAATCATTGATTGATTGAAAGAAAAAAAAAAAAAAGAATTTTTTAATTCAATTCAATTCAATAAAATGATTTTTTATAGCATTTTTCATTACTTATTAAGTTTGAGATTCTAGGGTTTTATGAGGTTAATTATAATTATTTAAAGAAGAATGGTATAATCAAATGAAATCTAATTAATTAATAATTAATTAATTAATTTATTGATTTATTTATTTTTTTTTTTCTATATAATTTATAATTAATTTATCTATACTGAAAGAATTAAAAAAAACGTAATGAAAATTCCAAGGATGTGTAATAGGTACCTTATATTCTTATTTAATGAGTAAGCGTTACAGTTATATCTTGAATTCTAATTTTTGGAAAAAGTTTTTTTTTATTTCTAAATATTTTTTTGTTATTAATTTTTATTTGATTAAGACTTTTGTCTAATCAATTTTAAAAATTTATATATATATGTATAGTTCAATTAAAAATTTTTATATACAATTAAATATATGAAAGTGTTTTTTAAATTTATATTATTATATGTTTTGTAGTTTAAAATTTAAATTTAAATTTTAACCAAATTTTTTTTATTTTTATTATATTATCTTATTTGATCTATATTAAAATATCGATCCCACGGCTAAATAACTTTTTAAACTTTTTTTAAAAAAAAACATATTTTATTCAATTAATTAAGAAATTAAACTATAATCATCTCCACATTTGAGGCATTTAAAAATTGAATTCATTATCCGAAAATTATCTTTATTTATATTATAAAATTATGAAAATATGAATTCAATAAGGAATCGATATTTTTTTTTTTTTTATT
>JAKTXL010000077.1:0-68118 GCA_030582535.1 Insectozyma bohioensis | reverse complement strand
AGAATACTTCAACTGTATCTGTTTCCCCTGGAACATTGGATGCTGTGATGGTAGTAGTATATGGGAAATTCCAAAATTCTGTAGTAGTTTGTGTTGGGTTATATGGCATTTCAACAATAACTGTATCTGGTGTTCCTGGTGCTTCTGTAATAGTAGTTGATGATGTAAATGAATTACTCCAGAATGTTGTAACTGTTAACGTAGGATTAGGTGGTAAATCAATAATCACTGTATCTGTTTCTCCTGGATTACCTGTACGTGTAGTAGTAGAAGCAAATGAATTACTCCATATAGTTACAATTGTAGTGGTAGGATTGTATGGATACTCGACAACAACCGTATCTGTATTATTTGGACCATTTGTTAAAGTGATACTACTAGTAATTGAATCATGCCAGAAAGAACTAACTGTAACTGTTGGGTTATATGGATATTCAACAACAACTGTATCCGTATTGTTAACACCATTTGAGATTGTAGAAGTAGCCAATGTAGAACCAGTATAGAATGATGTAACAGTGGTAGTTGGATTGTATGGATATTGAACAACAACGGTATCAGTACTATTGACAGTATTTGATATGGTAGTAGTACTTAATATTGGACCAGTATAAAATGATGTGACTGTGGTTGTTGGATTGTGAGGATACTCAACAACGACTGTATCCGTATTATTGAACACATTTGAGATCGTAGAAGTAGCTAATATTGATCCACTATAAAATGTAGTTATTGTAGTGGTAGGATTATGTGGATACTCAACAAGAATTGTATCTGTGCTGTTTACTCCATTTTTAATAGTTGAAGTACTTAACTCAATTCCACTATAAAATGATGTAACTGTAGTAGTTGGATTATACGGATACTCGACAAGAACTGTGTCTGTACTATTAACGGTGTTTGTTAAGGTGGTAGCAGCTAATATAGAACCAGAATAAAATGATGTAAGTGTAGTAGTAGGGTTATAAGGATACTCAACAACCACTGTATCCGTATTAGCAAAACCATTAATAATAGTAGAAGTAGCTAAAGTAGAACCAGTATAAAATGATGTTACTGTACTAGTTGGATTATAAGGGTATTGAACAATAACTGTATCTGTATTATTAACTGTATTTGTAATTGTAGTAGTACTTAATAACTGACCAGTATAAAATGAAGTAACAGTAGTAGTAGGATTATGAGGATATTCAACAACAACTGTATCAGTATTATTAACACTATTGAATATAGTATACTCACCTAATATAGAACCAGGATAAAATGTGGTTATCGTCGTAGTTGGATTAGGAGGGTATTGAACAACAACTGTATCTGTATTGTTGAAACCATTAGTAATAGTAGATGTAGCTAATTCCAGTCCACTATAGAATGATGTAACTGTAGTCGTCGGGTTGTGGGGATATTCAATAAGAACTGTATCTGTGTTATCAAAACCATTAGTGAAAGTAGTAGTAGCTAATACTGATCCAGTAAAGAATGAGGTAACAGTAGTAGTTGGATTGTGTGGAAATTCAACAATAACCGTATCTGTATCATTGAAATCTTTGGTTATTGTAGAAGTAGCTAATGTTGATCCTGAATAAAACGAGGTAACTGTTGTAGTTGGATTATGAGGATATTGAATGACAATTGTATCAGTATTATCGACTCCGTTTGTAATTGTAGATGTGGCTAATGTAGATCCAGTATAAAAAGATGTAACAGTAGTGGTTGGATTATGTGGGTATTCAACAACAATTCTATCTGTACTATTAACACCGTTAGTGATTGTAGTGGTGGCTAATGTGGAACCAGTATAAAAAGTGGTTACAGTGGTTGTTGGATTGAATGGAAATTGTATTACTACTGTATCTGTATTATTTACGTCATTTGTGATGGTAGAAGTAGCTAATGAGAACCCTGTATAAAATGAAGTGACTGTGGTAGTAGGATTGTGAGGATACTCAATAATAACAGTATCTGTATTATTGACACCATTTATGACGGTGGATGTAGCTAATATAGATCCAGGATAAAATGATGTGACTGTTGTAGTTGGGTTATAAGGAAATTCAACAAGAACTGTATCTGTACTATTAACACCATTCATGATTGTAGAAGTGGATAACGTAGACCCAGCATAAAACGATGTTACTGTAGTAGTAGGATTATAAGGATATTCAACAATAACTGTGTCCATGCTACCAGGTTGATTGCTTTGTGTCAAAGTAGTTAATAAAGAACCAGTATAAAACTTAGATATTGTGGTAGTTGGATTATATGGATATTGAACAATTATAGAATCTGTATTTGCTGGAGGATTTGTTTGAGTTATTGTTTCTAAAACAGTTCCAGAATAAAACGTTGATAAAGTCTTAGTAGGATTATGAGGATACTGAATAATTATAGAATCTGTACTTCCGGGTTCATAACTATGTACTAAAGTAGTTAAGCTTGAACCATTGTAAAACTGGGTAACTGTATTAGTTGGATTTGGTGGGTAATAAACATTAACTGTATCAGTATTTTCAGGGCCAAAACTATGAGTAATACTAGTTCTATATGAATCACTCCAAAATTGTGTAACTGTAACTGTAGGATTTGGTGGATCATAAACATGAACAATATCTGTGGATCCAAATCCATTACTTTCTGTAGATGTATATTGAACACTTCCTGAATAGAATTGGGTAGTGGTAACTGTAGGATTTGATGGATAGAATACTTCAACTGTATCTGTTTCTCCTGGAACATTGGATGCTGTGATGGTAGTAGTATATGGGAAATTCCAAAATTCTGTAGTTGTTTGTGTTGGATTATTTGGCATTTCAACAATAACTGTATCTGGTGTTCCTGGTGCTTCTGTGATTGTAGTTGATGATGTAAATGAATTACTCCAGAATGTTGTAACTGTTAATGTAGGATTTGGTGGTAAATCAATAATAACTGTATCTGTTTCTCCTGGATTACCTGTACGTGTAGTAGTAGAAGCAAATGAATTACTCCATATAGTAACAATTGTAGTAGTAGGATTGTATGGATATTCAACAACAACTGTATCTGTATTGTTTGGACCATTGGTTAACGTAATACTACTAGTAATTGAATCATGCCAGAATGAACTTACTGTAACTGTTGGGTTAAATGGATATTCAACAACAACTGTATCGGTATTATTAACACCATTTGTTATTGTAGAAGTAGCTAATATAGAACCAGTGTAGAATGATGTAACAGTGGTAGTTGGATTGTATGGATATTGAACAACAACTGTATCAGTACTATTGACAGTATTTGAAATGGTGGTAGTGTTTAAAACAGGACCAGTGTAAAATGAAGTAACTGTAGTAGTTGGATTATGAGGATATTCGACAACTACTGTATCTGTATTGTTGAACCCATTTGTGATTGTAGAAGTAGCTAATATTGGTCCAGTATAAAATGAGGTGACTGTTATAGTTGGGTTATGAGGATATTGAACAACTAAAGTATCAGTATTATTGAAACCTCTGGTTATAGTAGATGTTGCTAATATTGATCCAGAATAAAATGAGGTAACAGTAGCTGTTGGATTATGTGGATATTCTACAATAATTGTATCAGTATTATTGACACTGTTAGTTATTGTTGATGTAGTTAACAGTGATCCAGTATAAAAGGTAGTTATTGTGGTAGTTGGATTATGAGGGAACTGTACAATTACTGTATCTGTGTTATTGACTCCATTAGTAATAGTAGATGTTGCTAACAGTGATCCAGTATAGAATGATGTAACTGTAGTGGTTGGATTAGCTGGGTATTCAACAACAACTGTATCGGTATTTGCTGGTTGGTTAGTTTGAGTATATGTTGTTAAAACAGAACCAGAATAAAATGTAGTAAGTGTTCTAGTTGGATTATTCGGAAATTGTACAACAACAGTATCAGTATTATTTACACCATTTGTAATTGTAGAAGTAGTTAAAACCAATCCAGTGTAAAATGATGTAACTGTAGTAGTGGGGTTATGAGGATATTGAACTATGATTGTATCTGTATTGTTGACACCATTGCTAATTGTGGAAGTAGCCAATATAGATCCGGTATAAAATGTAGTTTCAGTGGTAGTTGGATTGTGAGGAAATTGAACAATTACTGAATCTGTACCTGAAGGAGCATTGGTTTGAGTTAATGTTCTAGTAGTTGTTCCAGTATAAAATGTTGAAAGTGTAGTAGTTGGATTATATGGGAATTGAACAATTACTGAATCAGTTCCTGATGGAGCATTACTTTGTGTCAATGTTCTAGTTGTAGTACCAGTATAAAATGTTGAATAAGTTGTAGTTGGATTATATGGAAATTGAACAATAACAGAATCTGTTCCAGATGGTGAATTAGTCTGAGTTAATGTTCTTGTTGTAGTACCGGTATAGAAGGTTGATACAGTAGTAGTTGGATTATATGGAAATTGTACTATAACAGAATCAGTTCCTGATGGAGCATTAGTTTGAGTTAATGTTCTAGTACTAGTACCTGTATAAAACGTTGAAAGTGTAGTGGTTGGATTGTAAGGAAATTGAACAATAACTGAATCTGTACCTGAAGGAGCATTCGTTTGAGTTAATGTTCTAGTACTAGTACCTGTGTAGAATGTAGAAACTGTAGTTGTTGGATTATATGGAAATTGAACAATCACTGAATCAGTCCCTGATGGTGAATTTGTTTGAGTTAATGTCCGCGTAGTAGTACCTGTATAAAATGTTGAAACTGTAGTTGTAGGATTGTATGGGAATTGAACAATAACGGAATCAGTTCCAGATGGTGAATTAGTTTGTGTTAATGTTCTTGTTGTAGTACCAGTGTAAAAGGTGGAAAGTGTAGTAGTTGGATTATATGGAAATTGTACTATAACAGAATCAGTACCTGATGGTGCATTTGTTTGAGTTAATGTTCTTGTTGTAGTACCAGTATAAAATGTAGAAACTGTAGTTGTAGGATTGTAAGGAAATTGAACAATAATTGAATCAGTTCCTGATGGAGCATTTGTTTGTGTCAATGTTCTAGTAGTTGTTCCAGTATAAAAAGTTGATATAGTTCTAGTTGGATTATAAGGAAATTGTACTACGACGGAATCTGTTCCAGAAGGTGCATTACTTTGTGTAATTGTTCTAGTTGTAGTACCGGTATAAAATGTTGAATAAGTAGTAGTTGGATTATATGGAAATTGTACAATTACTGAATCTGTTCCAGAAGGTGAATTGGTTTGTGTTAAAGATCTTGTTGTTGTTCCAGTATAAAATGTTGAAACAGTTGTTGTTGGATTTCTTGGAAATTGTACAATGACAGAATCTGTTGCACCATATTGATTTCTTTGAGTTGTTGCACTAGTAACTGTACTAGTCCAAAATGTTGAAATTGTAGTGGTTGGATTAGGTGGATATTGAACAATAACTGAATCTGTTCTAGCTGGTGGATTAGTTTGAGTCACAGTTCTAAGAACACTACCAGTATAAAAAGTTGTAACTGTTGATGTTGGATTAGAAGGATATTGAATAATAATTGAATTTGTAGCACCTGATGTAGCAGTGGTTGTAGTAACTGCTCTTCCTGTCCAAAATACTGATGTTGTTGTTGATGGTTTTGGTGGAATAGTTGATGTGGTAGTTACATAATTACCTTCTGATGATGTTGTATAAATACTAACTACTCCAGAAATAGTAGTTAATGATCCTCCGGTTAAAGTACTTGTATATGTTGTTGTATAAGTAGTACCAGCTTTCATTGGAACATCAGGATAACTTTGAGGACATGCTTGACAATTTCTTTGAGGTTGTGAATTAGATGGAACATCACGAGAATATGTAACAGTTCTACCATTTATTTGAAATGATCGACTATCATATCCTCTACCAATTATAAATGTTTGTTTTGAATAATCTTGTGCATATATTGTTAAAATATTGGATCCATCATACAGTACTCTGTAAACATCTTGATCTAAACTAATTGAATTTCCCCCACCAAGTCCAGAAACTATATAATTTCTACTATTAGCAGTATCAACTTGAATACTAGAAGCTGCATCAGATAAATAAATTGTTTGTGAATAAAATGTGTAACTAGATCTTAATATAATAATGGAATTTGAAGCAGTAAAACAACCATTATTGTCATAACCAGAAGTACCTTGATCAAAAATAAAATTCTTTAAACAGATCTGTTTGTTGTTATATGCAGTACCTCCAGGATTACCAATAGTAACTGTATTTTGAGGTGTTGAACCTGGTGCTTCAATTTGAATTAAACCATCATTTGTAAACAGATTACCAAGTAAATTAATTTGAGTTTGACTAATGGAAGCTGGTGTGATTATAAGTTGACCATAATTACTAAAACTATTGGCTTGTATATTAATATTAGGTGCATTGGGACAAGTTCTAGTATCAAAATATATTGTACCAGAATTTAAAAAACTAGCATCATTGGATGCTGTTAAAGATAATTGTGATGAACTTCCAAATGCTCCAGCATATAATGAACCAAAATTTTGAAAATTTCCACGTATTTGAACCAGTTTTGGATTAATTATTGTATAATTTACATTCGATTGGATATTAGTATCTTGAAGAACAACATTGGAAGTATAGCTAACAGTGTTATTCGTAACTGTTTCAGCAGCAGATAAACTGATCTGAAAACATACAAATAAGTAGATGACTATTAGCATTACTAGGTTGATCAATGATAAATGTAGTTAAAGATATAAAAAAAAAAGAGAAAATTTTTTTTGGAAAGATAAATGCAATTATAGAAGAATGATTAACCCATTAGTAAACCATGTAGTCTAACTAATTATTAGTGCTGTCAATTAATAACAGTTACAAAAATCCTTGAGCCATACAGAAAATTTCATTCATTCATTGAAAAAGTATAGGGTTGTGGGGGTTTTTTTTAAGGTATATTAAAAAATATAATATGATGATCTGCATTGAAAAAATGCAAAAAAAGAATTAAAAAAGAAATAGTTGTGAAAAAAAATTACGAGGCACATAATCTTGGCATGAAAAAAAAAATAATATTATATCGAAATTAATTAATAACTTAAATTAACATACATAGTTTATAAACTTCCATTAATTATATTAAGAAATTTTGCATTTTCCATTTAATTTAAACTCACAAAATACTTTTGGGAAATCTTAAAATTATTGCTATTTTAAACTCTCAACTCGTTTCTTGGTTGATAAAAATTTTTGCTCTCGCAGTTCAGGCATTGCATTGCAGTGCTGTGCAGTCGTAATAGTCGTAATATTAATAGCCATTGGGCTTGTTTTGTAATTGCTAATCTGATATAATATAAGAACCTACATCAAAATATAATAAATTACAATGAAATAGAATAAAAAAAAACGAATTGGAATACAATAGAACAATGAACGACAAAAAATAAAAAGAGTTAAAAAATAGAAATTTAAAAATCAGAAATTAAAATTAATTTTTCTTTTTATTGAATCATCAACTCTCCGATAAGTTCTATTAAGAGATTAAATCATTTATCCTAAGTATTGTACAATGTTACAATTATGGTTATTAGGGTTTAGTTTTTAATAAAATCTAAATTTCAGAAGTTTAAATTAAGGTTTAAGAAAAAATTTCTTTTTGTAAAGGTTCATAACTCTTAATACAACCTCTTGCAATATCCCTATACAGGTGGGAACATACGATCGTTGAATAAAAAAAAAAAATTTTTTTAATTAAATTCTAAATCAGGTGTTTTAAATCTTAAACGAAAGAAACTTTTGTTTAAATTAGAAGTACAAAAAACTTGTACTTTTGTAATGATAACTCAATTGCATAATTGAAAAAAGAAAAGAAGGAATTTAATTGTTACAATGTACTGAAATTTTCGGAGTCATGAGCTTTTTCTTGAGAATTTTCTTAAAAATTTTTGTTAAAATTTGTTAAAATTTGACTAATTTTTTACACAATTCACATTACAATAAAACATATCGTCAATTCTTGACTCTATATTACTAGAAACTTTATAGAGTTGATGATGGATAATACGAAACTTAAACGAAAATTGTTTATAACAATCTATGCAAAAGATGCAATATATATGCCGTTAGTTTGAAACCATCTCAAGCCATGATCAAGTAATCAACTTAGTAATCAAGTTCTTTGAAACCGCTTACTCCTATTTGCCTAGATATATAGAAATTATCTAAATCGAAAGGGTTTGAATTGAGTATTAAGTTTTTAACCGAATTAATAGACCTTTAATTGGTTAAGAGAAATTGTACTTGGTTAGGTTACATGACCTTTCTAGTACAGAAAAAAAAAAAAAAAAATAGATTGTAATAAATTAACAATTTATGAAGAAATAGGAATGTAAGAAAACACCAAGAAAAACAGTAACCAATTTATTTTTATTTTTACATCTAAAAAGTTTAATATTTTATACAAGCGATGGAAACCCCTTCAATATATTTCGGCATGTTACTCAAATTACGGATTTATACAACACTCCTTATTGTGGTTTCAATGCAGGTTTAAATCATATGATTCTCTACCGGTACAAAGTCGGGATTTTAGACATATTAGTATTTAAAACCTCTTGGTATTTCACCTCTAAATCAAAAAAATCTTTACAATATAATAGTTACAATCGTAAAATAAGAAACTACAAATGACTAAAAAAACGGTTCTAGATATCTTGAACTAAGTTACTTGAACAAAGAACAATTCTAGATTAGCCGTTTAATTTTAAGATCATCAAAAGATTCAATCTATATTAATAATCCTTTAAAAAAATTTTCTTTTCAATCTACCATTAGTAGGTGTGTTACATTTTTGCAGCATAAACTAACAAAAACAAATTTTATTTTCGGAAAAACTCTAGTATTAAGATTTTTCTATATACAGGCTTAAATATCTACGTAAAACTTTAATACAAATTAGATTTTAAGAAGATTTTCGAAATTCAAACGTTTTTCATCTTCTGAAGTTATGTTCGAGGCAGTTTTTTTTTCTTTAAGGCGTCGATCCTTGATTGTCAGATTGCTCCTTTTTGTTGAAAAACCTAAGGATCTTTGTAAATTAACTTTTTTATATTGATTTTTTATCTCTTTTTAATGAAATAATCTACAATTGGTTTGAAATATGTTACCCATTGACTTATTCTTCAAGAAGTTTAATTTCCCCACCATATTTTCTCAGATTTTTCTATCTTAATGAGCAATAACTTTTAGATAATAATTGAGTTGTAGCATGGGACGGTAGCTTTTTATTACTGTGCGTGCAATTTCATACAAAATCAATAATTTTTGAAAAATGTTTTGTCAACATACAAAAAACAAAAACACACCTAAAAAAAAAACTCATCTAAAATTGATTTCAATAACAACAATAGACGTTACTCTTTAAGAATGGTTGTACCATCATCAACAGTTGTACCATATAATCAAGAAACTAGTGTTGAAATACAATTTGCTAATGCATTACAAGAATATCAATTACAACAATCATCAGAATTAGATTTTATACGTCAATTTAAACAAATTGCAGCATCTCAAGCATTATCAATAGGTACTGAATTAAATGAAGATGAATTAAATATAGAATTACAAGAAAATTTTGAAAATTGGGATCTAGAAACTAAATTATGGCATTTAATTGAAGAATTATATGAATTTAGACTATCTAATAATAAAGAAGATATTTCAATAAATGATTATTCTTCATTAGCAATAAAACAAGATAATTATTTATTAGAAAATCCAAAATTAAAAGAATTATTAATTATAACTAATTGGATTCAATTAAATTCAAAACTGGAAAATTATAATTATGATAATGAAGATTTAAATGATGAACAATTTAATAAATGGTCAAATACAAGAATTTCAATAAATCAATTAAATTTAAATGTATTAGTTAAAAATAAAATTAATCCTCAATTAATTAATGATTTAGATGTTGATGCACCTTTAAGAAGTAATAAAAAAATTGATCCACAAGATCAAGAAATTGATCTGATAAATTTTGCAATTATTTATAAATTATTATTAGTTGGAAAAATTCAAGAAGCAATTGATTTTGCAAATAATACAGGAAATTTTGCAATGGCATTAATTTTAGTTGGTGCAGCACAAGATTATATTGATCCTATATTAGATGGTATAAATGATATTAAATTACCAGCAAGTGGTGTTAAACATAAATTATTATGGAAAGAAACTGTTTATAAATTATCATTACAACAAGGTTTAAATTATTATGAAAAATTAATTTATAATTATTTAAGTGGAGGAAATATTAATGAAAATTTAAAATTATCAAATGATTCATGGGAACAATCATTATTATTATATTGTTCACAAGTTTTATCATATAAATTAGATGAATTTATGTTGAAAACAACTAAAGAATCTTTAAATATTATATTACCTAAACCACAAGTTGAATCAATAGAAGAAATTTTAAATAATTTATCAAAAGCTACCGGCACCAAAGTATCAGAAGAAAGTCATCATCCAATTAGAATAATAAGTGGAGCAATAATGATTAATAAATTTGAAACATTAATTAATAATATAGATGAAAATACAAATGAAAATTTATTAAGAATTTTAGTTCATTTAACAATATTTTTATTTAGAAATAATTTATTAAGAAATTTTGAAAATTTAACAACATTATTAACATTTTATATATTAAAATTATCAGAAAATAATAAATCTGAATTAATACCAATATATTTATCATTTTTTCCAGATGAAAAAGATGCAAGAGAAACTTATTCAATTATACTTTCATCAATAATTGATAAAGATGAAAGATTAAAACAATTGGAAATTTCAAAAAAAATTAATCAACAAATTATAAATGATGAAGATGATTTATTAATAATTGATGATTCACAAAATGATAAATTAATTAATGTATTAAGAAGAACAGTTGAAAGAGTTATGAATGAAACTGAAGATTATTATAAACAAAAAGAAGGTGAATCAATTATATTACATGATGATATGAATGAATCAATAGATGAAATTGATTTTAAATTATATCGTACAATTGAATGGTTTTATGATAATAAAATGTATCAAGATGCAATTAATGCAACAATAATAATTATAAGAAGATTTTTAATAATTGGAAAATTATCAAGTTTAAAAAAATTTTCAAATGAAAAAAATTTTAAATTATTAATATCTGAATATAATTTACAAAATATTGATAATGAAGAAGAAGAAAAAGAAAAAGAAAAACAATTGGTTACAGAAGAAACAAAACAAGAATTATTAGAATATGGTATATTTATAGAAGGTTTAAAATTAATTGATGATTGGAAATTTTTTACATTAAATGATAATTCATATAATGGAAATGCAGTTGATTCATCACTTGAAAAAACAGAAAAAATTTTAAATAATATTTTAAATAAATGGTTAAAAGATTTTTCAGATCCAATATTTCAAGAATTTAGATCATTATATATACCATATATAATAATTGAATTATTAACAATATATCAAAATGCAAGAATTAAAAATTGGAAATATATTAATAAAGCATATGATTTAATTAATCAAGTAGCTAATGATTTAGAGAATGATTTTTTAAAATGTTTTATTACAAGTGGTAGATTAGATGAATTTTTAATTAAATGTGGAGAATTATCAATTATATCATCAGAAAAAGGTATATCAGGTATATATTCTATTTAGTTTAATTTTTTTTTAATTTAATTTAATTTTAATTTAATGAACTTGCTTTTTCATATAATAAATCAACAACACTTGATAAATTTTTAACTAAATCTAATGAAGCTTCATAAGCAGCATCTTTTCTTGGTTCATCATAAATAATTAACCAACCATTACCTTGATCTAATACACCATAAAATACTTTATCTAAAATCATTTGAGATAATTTACCTTCAACTTGTTGTAAATTTAATCCAATAATTTTTGAAATATAAGAAAGTTCAACACAACTATAAGATTCTATAATTTTTAATAAATTTTGTTCTAATAAATTATCATATAAAGCATTAAAATGATTTTTAATAATTGGATCAGATTTTAATTCATTTGAATAATTTAATAAAGAATTTTCAAAATCTTTTAAAGATCTATTTGAATATGCTATAGCAATAGATTTCATAGCATCAATATCTTTTGATTTATATTTTAATACATTTTTATTATTTAAAATATTATTTACATCATCAATTAAATTTAACATAATTTTTGTTAATAACATATATTTTAAAACAATTATAGATCTTGAATCATCTTGACTATTAAAACCTTCAAAACTTTCAAAAAAATATGAAAATGCAGTTTTATAATCTTTATCTTCTGAATTTAATATACCTGATTGACAATCTAATTCAGCTTGTAATAAAGTTGGACAATAAATTGAATTTGCTGAAGTTCTTGCACTTGTTAATGCTGCCCTTGATTTTGGTATATTTCTTAAAGCATGATAAATTTTCAGTTCTAATAATTGAACTTCAACTAATGAAGATTTATCATCTAATTTTTTATATTCTTTTAATAAATCATTAATAATTTTTATAGCTTCTTGATAATTTTTTTTTAAATATAATAAATCACTTAATTTTAATTGTAAAGATTGTCTTAAAAATGATAATTTTGATGATATTGCCCATTCAATACTTTCTTTTGTTGAATTAATTTGTAAATCTAATTCATTTAAAGAATCAAAATTTTCAATTAATGTTTTAACAATTTTTGCAGTTTTTGATTTTGCAAAATTTCCTAATAAATCTCTTGAATCAGTTATTAATTTTGATAAATTATTTGGTTGATTTAAAATTTCATAAATTTTTCCCAATTCTAATATTGAATTTTCTTGTAATTGTAATTGTTTTGTAGTTGGAATTTTTTTTGAAATTTCAACTTCTTTTTGTGAAATTTCAATTATTTCTTTATATTTTGATTCTGCCAATTGATAATTTTTATTTTTTGAAGCATCTCTTGCTTCTTCTAATAATTTTTGTTGATCTGACATTTCTTAAAGGAATTGAGTTTAATTAGAGAAAAGGTAATGTGGGTTTGGTTTTGCCATTAGAAAACTTAGAAGTGTTGAAAAGTAGATTTTGTTTGTCTGTAAAAACTTGCACTACCTTTTTGGTATCAAAAGAAAAAAATTGAATCAAAAAAATTTTCAATTTAACCAACCATGATTCCACGTACAATATTGAGGTCAAATCCTCTAATATATAGTTCTCGAACTATATTACGTCCTCGATTAACATTTAATATTATAAAATGTAATTATTATTCAAATAATCCATTTCCAATCAATGAAAAAATTATACAAGAACAAAAAAGAGAAGAATTAGAAAAAGAAGAAGAAGATAAAAATTCAACAAAATTTCAAAAATTTATGAAATGTATTAAATCAAAAAATTTTCAAAATAAATCAATGCCAAAATTTTATTTAATTGCTATTTTCTTAGCATTATTTCCATTTTATTTTTATATGAGAGATAGATTTTATGAAGAAAAACAATTAAAATATATTTATTCAAAATATAATGAAGATCCAAAATCTTTAAGTGAATATGAATATTTAGCAATGAAATCTTTAAATCAATCAGAAAAATTAAGACCATTAGAATTAAAAAAATATAAAATTTATCAATTAATGAGAAAAGAATTTAGAAGAAAAAATTTATTTTCTGGTTATATAATGTTTAATCCAACACCAGAAGAATTAGAAGAATGGTATTCAAAACAACCTAAAAAGACAATTAATAAAGCTCCAATAATAATAAATCGTGATAATATTGGTAATGAAGAAGATAATGAAAAATATCTTGAAAATGAAAATAATCCAAGAATTCAAAAATCTGAAGATACAACCGAATTTTATAATTTAAAAGCAGAAGAATATGATGATGCAGTTAAATGGGAAGAAAGAGGAATATTTATGGGATCAAAAAGAAAATGGTTAATGAATCAAATAAAAGGTGATGTATTGGAAGTTTCATGTGGTACAGGACGTAATATACCATATTTAAATTTATCAAATATTAAATCAATTACATTTATTGATTCATCAAGAAAAATGGTTGAAATAACAAAAGAAAAATTTGAAAAAAATTATCCAAAATTTAAAAAAGTTGCATATACAGTTGGTAAAGGAGAAAATTTAAATGAAATTTCTTCAACAAATCAAAAATATGATACAATTGTTGAAGCATTTGGTTTATGTTGTCATGAAGATCCAATTAAAGTATTAAAAAATATGTCCAATTTATTAAAACCTGGTGGTAGAATTATATTATTAGAACATGGTAGAAGTAAATGGGAATTTATAAATAATCATTTAGATTTTAGAAGTGAAAAAAGAATGGAAACTTGGAAATGTAGATGGAATTTAGATATTGGGGAATTAATTGATGAAGCTGGTTTAGATATAACAAAAGAGAAAAGAGCTCATTTAAGTACTACTTGGATGTTAATTTTAAAAAAACCTGAAGATCCAATTAATCTGAATGAAAAATCATTTTTAGATAAATTATTTGGTAGAGATCCAACCAATGTTAAAAAGTAGATAGATATATATATATATTATTATTCTTGTAAATAGTTATCATTATTATTATTACAAATAAACACCTTCCTCCTTTGGTTCTTTTGTTGATTCATTATCTTTTTCATTTATATCATTTAATAATTTTAATTCTTCATTTTTTTTAAAATCTTCATTTATAATCCCACGATTAATTAATTCATCATTAATACATTTAATTCTCGCTATTTGTTCTAATAAATAATGTTTATTTTCATTAATAGTATCTTTATAAAAATTAATATCATCAATTTCTATAGTCTCTTCTTGTTCTTTATTAATTTCTTTTAATAATTCATTATTTGTTTCAATTAATTTAAATATAAAATTTAATTGTTCTTTCTTTTTAATTTCTAATTCATATTGGGATACATCTTTAATTGCTAATTTAAATTCATCAATTGTTAAAGAAGGTATTTCAGACATGATCTCTTTATTTGTAGTTGTTGATGGCAATAATTAATTAATTAGAGTGGTTGATTTGATTTTTTTTTTTTTTTTCTATAGAGATCGAAATAAAAAAATATACACAATTTATACGAGGCCACCCTGATGATATACGTCGCACTAAAACTAAAATTCATCTTTTAAATAATTGTGAAAAATTTATTATGTATATTAAAAACTATATTTATTAATTACAAGAGATGAAGAATTAGATAATTAAGAAATAAATTAAATAATACTAAAATAGAGGAATTAAACAACCAACAAACCAACTAAACAAAACCAAAACCAAAACACACCCTTAAAAAAAGACAAACATAATTGAAACAAATACTGAACCAGCAGTAAACTCAATTTCAACACACCTTCTTAACTTTTTTTTTTGCACCTATATTTATCAAACCATACACCAAACCCACCTCAAAAAACAAACCACCACCCCATTTATTTGAATATTTTATTTTTATATTTTCTAATTAATTGATTTTCTAAATCAATTAAACTTTGACATAATTGAGGACATTGATCTAATAAACTTAATTCAAATTCATCATCATCATCATCAACTTCTTCTTCTTCTTCATAATAATCAATAATTTCTTTTTCCATAGTTCCTTCATCTTCAACTATTAATACTTCTTCTTCTTCTTCTTCTTCTTCATTATCAGTATCAAAATCAGGTGGGATATAATTAAATCTATGTTGAACTATTTTAATTTCATTAATAATTCGATGATTTAAAGAATTTAATTGATAATTATTAATAAAAGATTTAAATTTTAAAACTCCTAAAATTAAATTAATTTTTTTTCTTAAAGACCAAATTTCAAAATTTAAATAATTTAAATAATTAAATAAATTTATAAAATTAATTTCTAAAAATTTAATTTTTTTACTATTTTTTAAATTTTCAAAATTTATAAAATTTATTTGATATAATATTGATATTTTTTTTTTACTTTCTATTAAATAATTTTTATAATTATTTATTAATTCAAATAAATTATCTTCATATAATATAATTAATTCTTGAAATGTATAATGTAAAATACCTAATTCATCATGAAATTTTTGATCAGGAATTGAAGATTTGGTTAATGTTGGTGATGCTGGTGGTGTTGGTAATTGTAAATAACCCATACAATATAGATATAAATTATGAAATTTAATCTTATAGAAGAAGAAAGAAAGAAAAAGAAAGAGAAAGAAAGAAGGGATTTTTTTTAAAAAAATTGAAGTGGGAAAAGGAAAAGGAAAAGAAATGAAATATATATATATGTATTTATTCAAGGGTGTTATTTATAATTTAATTTAATTTAATTTAATTTTTTTAAAGTAATATTTCAGATAATATTGAAAAGTGTAATGTTATCGTTTAAAAAACATTTGATACATATAATTATGTGTAATTAGAATTATAGTTAGTTGGTAGTAATCAACAATACATGTTTTTGTTATTGTTTTTGTTTATTTGTTTGCAACAACAGAAAAAAAAATTCTAGTTTTCCTTCAGGGGTGGAAGTGGAAAGTGTTAGGGCGGGAATTAACACCAACACCAACACCACCACCACCAACAACAACAACTTAAACAACTTAAACTTATATCTACATTTCTATTATATTCTATTGATATCTATAACATACATCAATATAGATACATAACAATCCAAAGAATAAGATACAAAACTATATTTCATAAAACAATAAAGATGAATATTTTCTTTCTTTATTGTTATCTATCATATTTTTTTCTTCCCCCATACTAAAATCTAAAATACCAAAATGGATAAAAAAACTACAAAAAAATATAAACTTTAAAACTTTAAACATGATTCACCATGTTACCTTCTTATTTGAATTGCTTGCTATTTTGCTAAAAATGTATAATTTGAATCTATTTTAAGTAACTTATACCATTTGGAAGGAATTTAAAAGAGAAATCAGAAATAAGAAATCAGAAAAGAAATCCAGATTGTTATGTATACCCCCCCTTTTTTTTTTTTTGCTTAAAAAGTTTCTTTTATATAACATTAATAATATTTCAAATATATCTTCTTCCTCCGCTTTTAAATTTAAATTTCATATTTCATATTAAATTGCTTTGAATATGAATTAACTTTTGTTTGTAATTGTAGTTGTAGTTGTAGTTGTAGTTGTAGTTGTTATTCTAATAGTTGCAAATACCTTTTATGTTTATATGTCAGACAAAAAAAGAGAGCAAAAAAAAAAAAAGCAAAAAAAAAAATTTTTCAATATTTATCATAGTAAATACCTACAATTCTAAATGTTTAGAAACATACGTTTTCCACGTTTTTATTCAAATAAAATTCTACTAAGGAATCATAGATTCTATTCAACAAATTCTTCTTTATCATCATCATCATCATCTGATTTATTAGATTTACATCCTTTATTAGTTAAAAGAACAGAAATTTTAAAATTAGAACATGATCAATTATCAAAACAATTAGAAACTTATGATTCTGAATTACAATTAAAATATGATAAATTATCAATTATATTAGAAAATTTCACAGAATTAAAAAATTTAAAAAATGAATTAATTGAATTATATCAAATTAAAGATCCAGAATTAATTAATGATGTTAAAATTGAAATTAAAAATTTATTACCAAAATATAATAAATTAATTTTAAATTTACAAAATAATTTATTACCTCCAATTAAATTTAATGAAAAACCTTGTATTATAGAATTAAGACCTGGTGTTGGAGGAAATGAAGCAAGTTTATTTACATTTGATTTATTTCAAATGTATATAAATTTTTGTAATCAACAAAAATGGAAATATTCAATAATGTCTATAGGTAAATCAAATGGTTATATGAATGAAGGTATATTAATGATTGATGAACCAGGTAGTTATGATATATTACGTCATGAAAGTGGAGTTCATAGAGTTCAAAGAATTCCAAATACTGAAACAAAAGGTAGAATTCATACTTCAACTGCGGCAGTTATTGTATTACCTAAATTATCAGATGGTACAGAATCTTCATTAAATCAAGATGAAAAAGTTTTTAAACCTGAAGAAATTAGAATTGAATATATGAGAGCAAGTGGTAAAGGTGGTCAACATGTTAATACAACAGATTCAGCAGTTCGTATTGTTCATTTACCTACAGGTATAATTGTAAAACAACAAGATGAAAGATCACAACCAAGAAATAAAGCAAAAGCTTTTAGTTTATTACGTAGTAAATTAGCAGAAATTGATCGTATAAATGAATTAAACACACAAAAAAATATTAGAATTGAACAAGTTAATACAACTGATAGAAGTGATAAAATTAGAACTTATAATTATCCTCAAAATAGAATAACTGATCATAGATGTAATTATAGTTTACATGATATTAATGGATGTTTAAATGGTG
Source organism: Insectozyma bohioensis (assembly GCA_030582535.1). Taxonomy (NCBI): domain Eukaryota; kingdom Fungi; phylum Ascomycota; class Pichiomycetes; order Serinales; family Debaryomycetaceae; genus Insectozyma; species Insectozyma bohioensis. The sequence goes on along the minus strand of JAKTXL010000077.1, from coordinate 49,699 downwards.
AAAAATTAGGTGAATTAATTGATAAAGTTAAAGATAATGAATATGAAGAAAGATTAAAAAAATTAATAGAATCAGAACAAGAACAAAAAGTGGAGAAATAGTAGTAGTAGTTATAGATCTGTAAATAGTTTAAAATAGATTGTATAAAATATAGTATATTATATTATATTATCTTATATCTTAAGTTTTAGTGTTATTCTAGACCTAGAAGACAGAAGACCCTCCCATTTGACCCATTGCAAAAAAAGAGAAAAAGAAAGAGAAAATTTTAGACACGAGTTGCATTTTCAATTTCAATTTCAATAAACACGAAAAAAGAAAATAGTGAAAAAGTGAAAAAGTGAAAAAGCTTTTTAAATTCTCTTATTTATGTTATATGTTATATGTAGGTTGTGATTCTATTCTTACGTGGTTGAGGTTAGGTTGGTTAATACTTATTAATAGAATACTAATAAGCTAAGCTTACTTACTTGGCGTATTCACTTTCTTTCTTTCTTTCTTTCTTTCTTTCTATTATATTAATTTCTGGGTAGTTTAAATTTAAAATTAAATTTGGTGTTTTTTTTAAATTTCTTTTTTTTTTCTCTTTAAATAAAATAAAATAAAATACTGTTAGTTTAGAGTTTTCTATTCTATATTCTAACTATCAACAAACTTAACTTAACTTAACAACTATCAACTATCAACTAACTATCAACTTATCTACTTAACAACTACTACTTCTTTTTCGTTTTGTTCCTTTACAAAAGTTATCAATTTTTACTACCGGAAATAATTTTCATTTTATTTCATTTTTAGTTGCACTTACATTTTTATTATTATTTTATTTTTATTTACTTTTCATTTTTATTGAAAAAAAAAAAAAAAAAAAATTTAAAAAATTTGACGTTTACTTTTTTTTTTCAACCAAAGAATAAACCAAACCAAAGACTATCCCCATTATTATCAAAGGTATATGATTTCCTATATTTTAATATGAATTTATTTAAACTACTAAATTTATTTTTATTATTAATAATAAATTCACCACTAATTTATTCTTTAGGTATATTAGTTCGACCAATTAAAGATGTATCATCAAATAAAAAAAAATTATCATCATTAAATAATTTATCAAATTGTATAAATTATAATATTAAATTAACAGATATTTTAATTATAAATTTTAAATCAATTGAAAAATTAAATTCACAAAAATTAAATTTAAAAATTTTTGATCAAGATGGTAATATTTTAAGAAATCAACAAGATTTATCAAAATTTAATCAAAAAGATTTAATTATTACAAATGTTAATAATAATTTAAAAAGAGAATTAGGTGAAGATGATATTCAAATTCATATATGTTTTGATAATTTATTTAATGATTTAAGTTGGAGTTTTAAACCAAAAGATTATGAAATTGAAATTGATATTACAATAAAATCAAATATTGATTCAACAAATTATAATTTATATAAAAAATATTTTAATAAAGAATTTAAAAATGATTTAAATCAAGATTTATTTGATAATAATATAAATTTAATTAAAAATGATTTAGATAATATAGTTGAAAATTTATATAATTCAGAACAAATATTAAATGATTTAATGGATCAAGAATTTAAATTAAGAGATGCTAATGAATCTATTTATACAAGATATGTATCAATAAGTATTATATTTTGTATAACTATTCTAATATGTGGATTATTACAATTAATTTATATTTTATGTTTTTTTAAAAAGAAAAAAGTAACTTAAATAGAGATTAAAATATTGTTGGAACTGAACTTTTGGACTTTTGGATGTTTTATAATTAATTTAAATAACTAAAAATAATATAATATATACATTTATTTAATATCATATTGGTTTGTTTGAATTATCAATTGGTTTTTAATACAAGAATAGAAATCACCATAGTTTATATGAATATTTAAAACATTGTGCATCTATTACTTTTATATCTTTTCTTTCTTTCCCCATCTAATTCTAATTTAATTGCAAATTAAATAGTAAAAATTTTTTTTGTAATACTTAGTGAATTTTTGTTAGTGTTAGTGGGGGGTCACATGACGATTAACTTTTTTTAGTCCCTTTTTTAAAGTTTTTAGTTTGATGCACAAACTGTTACATTGATCTTTAGTTTTTAGTTTTGAACACTTTCATACCATCTCGGAATGAAAATCAAATCAACTACAATGACAATACAATACAATTACAATATAAAACAATACCTGGTAACTATTAATATACTTCAAATATTACTTAGAAGTGTTCTAGACTATTCACATTCATTTCTAACTTTATAAATTGGGCTTCAATTCCAATATAAATTTTTTTCTTGATTTTTTTTTATTTTTTTATTTTTTTTTTTTTTTCTTGTCTTTTTTTTTTCCGTCGGTTAAAAAAATTGATTTCGGATTTAATGGATTTATTATATACTATTCTAATTCTACTCTCTTTTTGAATGTAGTGTAGTCGGTTATATATTATTAATATGTATATTCAGCTTATATATATATATATATTCACTTATTTAGAAAAAACTTCTGATACTTCAATTTTTCGTTTACAAGATGGATTTTGGGTGCAAAGTATCTTATTTATTTAAAGCCATCTTTTTAAAAGAATGTACCCGTGTTATATACAGGTACTATATTTATGAATGAATATATACATACATACAGAAACACGTATCATAGTATTACTACTACAACTACTACTATAGAAACACCTATCATTATAATTCAGAAACACGTATTATTTGTACAATAACTCATTTTGAATAGTTGTTTATACTACTTATAATTATAAAGTAATTACAATTAAATTTATTCTTTGATTTTTAAAATATTGTATGATTTAAATTGGGTTTTTTTAAAATTATATGTATTTAAGAAGTTTTGAATAAATTTGATAATATAAATATGAATAATTGAAAGACTTTAAAAATTATATATATTCAATAGTAGAAACAAATAATATAGTATAAATGGTCCTTGTAGATATATATAATATTAAATATAATTATGACGGATATAAAAAAAGGCTGCGAAAAATTCAAAAAAAAAAAAAAAAATAAAAACAAATTAATAAATAAGAATAATATATATATCAAACTCTCTATAAATAAATACTATATATATCTATATAAATTTTTTTTAAAACAATATTACAAAGTATTTATTATTTTAAAAATTAACTTGTTCCAAAAATTATTTTTAATGAATGAATAACACAAGATAAGTAATTGAGCAACATTGGTAATTACAAAAGAACTTCTTTATTAGTCTACCTGTTTTAATTCCATGTAAACTTATTTAAATTTTGATTAAATAAGAATAAAATTTTTTTAAAATAAAAAAATTAAAGTTAATCTTATTTTATCTAATCAATAATCTCTCTTTTTTATCCCTATGATTTACAATATTATTATAATTTAACTATAGAATCAAAAAAGCATTATAATATTTATCCTCATGATTAACATTTGAATAATTAAATATAACTACTTTTTCTAAATTCAATTAAATATAATTATATGTAATATAAAACATATTGGGAATAAAGATAAATATTCAAAGACTTGGAAGAATTAATTAATAAAGAAAAAAATACCCTCAATAATTGCATTGAAGAAAGAAAAATTTATTTAAAATTTCATTGCAAAATTCATCTCTATTTATACATAATTTTTTTTTGTTTTAAAGATATATGCTTTCTCCTCTTTTTTTTTAAAAAAAACATACTAAATTTGGTAATGTTATCTATCATATATATTCTAAAAATAACTTTATTGGTAGTCAATACTACAACAAATTAATTTAATTGTTGTTTTGAATTTGTTTGATTGTTTTGTTTGTTTTGTTTTGTTTTGTTTGTGCTACCATTATGTATCACTTTGTTGAAAAATATGATAGATTTTGAAACATGTTATATATATTAATAATTATATATTTTGATATCCATAATACTAATATATTTATATTTCATCTGTTATTTAATTCAAAATCACTTTTATATATTACTTCTCTGAAAAGTATTTTTAATTTTTTTTAATTACAATAAATCAATAAAAATAACTGATTTTTAGTTCGGGATATTTTAATTAAACCGAAAATTGTATCAAATGTAGATGATAATAATTCATTAATTTGAAAATTCTTGTATGTTTAAACATTTTAATTTGTAGATAAGTCAATTTTATACCTGAATACTTGATAAATTAAGAACATTAGTAAATAATTAAAAAAAAGGGTTTAAATATATTCTAAGTGTATAGACAATAAAAAAGGTTGCAAAATATTAAGAAACAAAAAAACAAATTATTATAAAACAGCAATCATAATATATAATTCAAACTCTCTATAAATTAACTATCTATAAACTGCTACTATATATCTATATAAGTTTTTTTTAAAACGATATTACAAAGTAATTATTATTTTAAAAACTTTTTCCAAAAATTATTTTCAACGTATAAAAGAATGATGGAATTGGAAAAGCTATCTATAACATCATATATAAAAGATTTTAATAATACATTTCCATTCCATGAAAAAATTTTAATTCAATGCAAAGTAATTTAAATTTTGATTAAATTAGAACAGATTTTTTTTAATAAAAAATTAAAGTTAATCTTTTATTTAATCAATAATTTCTTTTTTATATCCCTATGATTTACAATATTATTATGATTTAACCATAGAATCAAAAAAACATTATAATATTTATCCAATAGATAGCTATTGAATAACTAATTGTAAATACTTTTTTTTAAATTCAATTAAACATAATTATATGTAATATAAAACATATTAGGAATAAAAATATATATATCTTTAAATGAAACAGCTGGTATCACACACATAAAAAAATCACCACAAAAAAATATTAAAAACTTCCGAAAATCAGAAGATGGATTAAATACTTGTTTTCCCAGTAAAAAAAAAAAAAAAAAAAAGAGAAAGAAAGAAAGAAAATTCATTGAAAACTCATTGAAAATTCATCTCTATTTATACCTTTTTTTTTTTTTATTTAGTGATTCTCCCCCCTCCTTTTTTTTTGAAAATAATAAATTATATTATCTATCATATTTTTTTCTAAAAATAACTTTATTGGTTGGTAGTCAATACTACAATAACAATAAAATTTAATTGTTGTTTTGAATTTGTTTGTTGTTTGTTTGTTTGTTTATGCTACCATTATGTATCACTTTGTTGAAAAATTTTCATTGTAAAATTTGATAGATTTTGTAAAATGTTAGATCTATTAATAATTATAATATATTATTTCAATATCATTATTTATTTTAATTTAATTTAATTTTAAATTAGTTCTAGAAAATTTTCTAAATTTCTTAATTATAATTATAATATAACTGAATCTAAAGAACTTTTATTCTATAACCAATTTAGTAATGATGATGATTTGAAAATTCTTGTATGTTTAGATATTTAATTTGTAGAGTAGTCATTTTTATGCCTAAATACTTGATAAATTAAGAAAATTAATAAAGAATTCAAAAAAAAGAGTGTAAATATAATATTTGCATAGATAAAATAGGTTGCAAAACACCCAAGAAACAAAAAATATTACAAAACAACAATAATTATATATATATCAAATTCTCTATAAACTAATACTATATACCTATATAAGTGATTTTTTAAAACAATATTACTAAGTATTTATTATTTTAAAAACTTTTTCCAAAAATTATTTTTCCTTTTAATGAATTAATATTAGATAATATATATAAAATTAATTTAAGAATTATTTGGAAATAATTTCTTTTGAAATGATACAAAATTTCTTTTTCCCTAAGATTTACAATATAAATATAATTTAATTATAGAATAAAAAAAAAAGATTCAAAAATCTTTATCCAATTGATTTAAAATCTTTTAAATAAAAAAATAAACACTTTTTTTTAAATTGAATTAAATATAATTATAAAGAATATAAAACATATTGGGAATAAATATATATATTGTACAATGAAAAACATATTAATACTAAATTAAATATAAGCAGCATTACATTAGACACGGATGAAGAATGTTGTAATAAAGAAAGAAAATTTATTTAAAAATTGATTGAAAATTCATCTCTATTTATACTTTTTTTTTTGGCCCTACTAATAGATTTATCATATGTGGTAAATTATTAAATGTGTAATGTCATTCATTATTAAAATTTAATTTTATTACTAATCAATATTATAATTTAAATTACCCACTCCTCCTTTATGTGTATTGTATTATGATGTGTTTGTTTTAGCAACTCATAATATATCAAACTGTACACCTTTTGGTGTATAGAATTAAAGTGTTATATATTCAAAAAGATACAAAGTTTTATTTATAGATAGATATTGAAAACCTTTCATAGATAATTCAATTACAGATTTATTTTTATATTATTATTATCCTGATTTAATAAATAACTTTTTCAATATTTTGATTCTGAAAATATAGTTTTTTAAATAGAAACTTTACTATCTTATCATAAAAGAAATAGTATAAAATTTTCATAACATCATATATATATTTATATAATATTTATTTATCCTTTATTTGGTTAGGTTTTTTTTTTAATTTTATTTTATGTTTGTATTTATATAAAAATTAGTTTAATATATTGTAGATTAATATATAAAAAATATTATTGCAAATTATTTTTTTGGTATGTGTTGTCTCTTGCTACTATATCAACACCAAATTTTTGTTTTACAACCAAATATTTTTTTTTTTACATATATCTTTCTTCTTTCCAAAAACAACAACAACTTAAATTCAAATTTTTTAAAACAATTAATTATTTTCATCAATCAATCATCAAATTCATATCTAATTGTCATATCAATTCATTAGAACTTTGTTCAATATTTTAAATTTTCCATCTGTAAGTATCTTACTTATATTTCTTTTTGTTATATAACTATTAATACTAACATACATAATTATATGAATTTACAATAGTTGATTAAGATATCAGAATAAATTTATTTATTCTGATATTCACATTCAAAAAGAGTATTCAGATTCTACCACGTAGAATAGGAAAACTATCAGTGATAAAACTGTCAATGAAGAAAAAAACTGCTATATGGGTTACTATTGCTGAATAAGTTGGTATATGGTTGTTATTGCTGAATAAGTTGCTATATGAGTTGGTATATGGGTGGTTATTGCTGAATAAGTTGCTATATGAGTTGGTAGGTATAAGGTGGTCATAGCTGAGTTGGGAGTTGGTAGGTATAAGGTGGTCATAGCTGAGTTGGTAGGTGGTTATTGCTGATGTAAACGAGTTTCTAAATGCGTCAAATGCGGGAATCAGTTACCAAATGTATAAATGAGTTGTTAACTAAATCTGTTGTTAAATCTGTTGTTAAATGAGTTAAATATAAACAAAAATAAAAATTAAAAAAAAAAAAATAAAAAATCAGTTGTTAAATGAGTTATATTTTATCAAGAATTTAGTAAAGAGATGATTCCCTTTAGAAATAAAAAATAAAAAAGATTAATTTTCAACTTTTCATTTCCAATCAATAATAATGGCAAGACCAGATTTATCAATATCCAATTACTACATTAGCAAAGATACCAGATTTGAACTTATCTGAAAAATTAGTGAGATTATCTATAGATGAATCAATTAGGTATATCAAAATCAATTATATCATCATAATTTAATTAAACCAAGTCCAAAATTATTATCTTTAAAACTTTCAAGATTAGTTAATTGAATTGAGGTATAAAATTTAAAAGTTTATTATAAAACTTCATTAAGTTCTACCAATTGGAAATTTACAAACTACTAAAACTTCATTTGCATTATATTTAAATTTAAAAAATTAAAGATAATAATAATGTATATTTAAATATTAATTGATTTAAATGTTTGTTTAAATAAATTTTTGAATGATTAGGTAAATCTATCAAAATGATAATAATTGTTGGTTAATTATTGAAATTTTAATTGTTGTAAATGGTGGTTTATTATATAATTGGTCAATTTAAAATTTAAATAATTTAAATGAAATTATGAATAATAAATTTGAATTAATTCAATTTTAGTTATAATTTAACTTTAATAAATCAAGTTTTAATGAAAAAGACAATAAATATTCATCATCAAATAATAATAATAATAATATAAATAATTAATTAAAAGATTTTGATAATATTTTAACTATTACTGATCAAAATAATGATAAAAAATTAAATGATATAGTTGATATAAATAAAAAAATTCCAATTTATCCAAATTGATAAAATTAATTTCTAAAAATAAAAAAGGACATCTCAATTACTAAAAATAATAGATAAATATAGTTTTTTAAATGTATAATTTGTATATATTGATTGAAATTTGTAGATTTAATTGATCATTTTTTAGATACGATTGATTGTGTTTTTATTTAACTGAAATTCATTGGGTTATAGAATAAACTTTATGAAATGGAAACCTTTGGGAAACATACAACATCTATATCTTTTCATCTAATTATCCACAATAATTCCAAAAAATGCTTTTTATTAATATTTTTAAATATATATTTGAAAATTTTTACAACCAAAAGAGAAAAGTGCTGCCAAAAAAAGAAAAAAAAACCTAACTTTCATAGGTTATCATGAATCAAATCAAATCAAATCAAATCGACGTAAAGAACAATGTAAATTATAAAATAACCACAATATATATATTTATTTAGAATTCTCCATAAATAAAAATCAATACTATGTACCTATATAAGTGGTTTTTTAAAACAATATTACAAAGTATTTATTATTTTAAAAAAATGGTTCCAAAAATTAGTTTTGAATTTAATCTAGTTATTTAGTGAAAAAAGCAGAACATTTCAAAAAATCTATGAAAACATTAGAATTGAATAATATACATTTATAATGTATTAAACAAACCAAAACTTTCTTTTGTCCTTATGATTAACACTATAAATATAATTTAAATATAGAATTAAAAAAAAATTATAATCTTTATCCAATTGATATAAAAGACATTTGAATAATTAAATATAAATACTTTTTTTTTGTCAATTCAATTAAATATAATTATAAATAAACATATTGGAAATAAAGATAAATAGTTCTTTTAAAAAATGAACTGTTAAGGTCTTTCTAGACTCACATGGTCCTATCTATTTTTCTCATTGACATCAAACTATATTAATGGCTATTGAATATATCTCAGGATTTGTAATTGGTATCCCAACAAAAAACAAAAATATTGAAAGAAAGAAAATTTATTTAATTGTCGTAGTGGAAGTTCATCTGTATTTATACCTTTTCTTTTCTCCTCAACCTACTAATATATTTATCGTGTATAGTCAATACAACGATATACAACAATAAAAACAGTGTTTTTTTGTGTGTACTCTATTAAATTGAATTGTTTTTAATTTAGTATCATCGTCTAATCTCTACAATCAATATCTCAAAGTTAATAATAACAAGATCTTATATATTTAAGTATTTCATTACGAACAATTTCAAGATACAACCAAAAAAAGGCTTTTTTTTTATTTTATTTTGTTTGTTTCTCCCTAATTGATTTATTATCAAATTTAGCAACCATCTCTTCATTTTGAAATTAATATACGAATCATAATTCTAAAACACTTCATACTCTAAATGATTTCAAATTCTTTAAAACCAGAATGATTAAACATTTTAAAACCTTTTAATTTTGAACTATTTTGTTATTTTAATTATTTTAAACCTAAAATTTATCATATTGGATTAGTTTGATTTATTTAATTGCATAAGAATCAATTGAAATAATATATTTCCAATTATGGGTTTTTTTAAAATAAAATTATTATAAAATTCTATATTTGCCACCACCCAAACTAAAAACCAAAAAAAATTATTAATTTATGATATTTTCGTATATTACTGATAAGATGAATTGTGTTAATGCAAATTATTGATGATATGAATTGTTAAAGTAAGAAAATTCCAAGTACTTGATATTTAAAAATTAAGATTTGAAAAGCCAACGAAATATATTATAATATAAATTGCTTGATTCAGGGTATAAAGTTCAACTATTAATGCAAGAAGCATAAGCAAATTTCCAACATATGGATGCATAGGATTGAAAAACAAACTCATAATGATTTAAATATAATTGATGATATATATTGGGAAGTTAAGAATGTAATAATAAAAATAAAAAATAAATCCAATGATAACTTAAATGAAGTTTATAAAAAAAAGGAATTGTATTTTTGGTGGTATGTTATAAAAAACAAGAATTGGTTGTAAAATTTGTAATGGTATAACAATTGTAATTTCTATCAAAAAATTGACATGCGTGTCGTAAAATATATTAGACACTGATGATGTATATACTACAATAATAGATCCAAAACATGGGAATATTCAAAGGTTTGATAAAATGGGAATTTAAATCATTGAAATAATGTATAGTACTCTCAAAATAAACAAATATTATTCAATTTTTAAAAAATATAATGATTTTGAAAGTAATTAATGAAGAATTGCTAAAAGGTTAATTGTTTGTAGTATTGAAAAATAATTGCCCTGCCAAAAAAAAAGTAAAACGGTATATAAATTTTTGTAAGGCCGTGTTTTTGTTTTGCACATACCAAAAACATTTTTTTCCTACTAATTTTTTTTTTTTTTTTTTTTGCAACCACAAACTATTCATTGATAAACAACAACTTATTATTAAATCAACGTATTATTATTATTATTCATTATCAATTTCAATTCATCATGACATTAATTAGATTCAAATTATATTAGGATTTTGTTTAAATATAAAAGATATTGAGTGTGTAGTTTAATTCCATAGTAGGTCCATATTTTTAACAAAAAGGGTTGGGTTATTCTAAACATAATCTTACTCCTTTGAAGAAGATGCTGCTGGTCACTAATACAATAAAACAGAACCCTATTTGATTATAAGAATGGGGTTTTGTAAAAAGTGGCCAGCAAAATCTTGGTATCAAAAATTACACAACCCCCTTTCGTTTCAATTTTTGTTGCGGCATGGGCCTACAGAAAGCCCTCATTCAAAATTTTGTAAATTTTTCCAACACCAATCTTTGGCGCAACTGCCCATACCTATTTTTCCGTTAGTTAATTTTTCAAAACAGTCTCTGGTTCGAACCTTGGAAAAGATATATTATATTTATTGAAAAATCACGCAATTAATAACCTAACCACTAATGGAACGTCAATTCAGTACAGTAATGTGATCAACGATGAAGAAACTATATCTATATTAATTAATAACTGAAAATATTAAGAATCGCTTAATTTAACTATATATATATAAAAAATAATTAGTATTTTTTTTTTTTTTTTATACTCGGTATATATTACATTTCATAAGTATAACTCAATGTTCGCATCACAAATTTTTCTACACTTTTTTGCAACTTTTATTTTTTTAATTGCCCACAAACAACAATATAATTAACATCATAATTGGATTTATTAAATCAATTTATTATTTATATTAAATTTTATTTCCTTTTTTAATTAATGTTTATTTTTTTCTAATTTAAGGTCCCATTTATTATTCACATTTCAATTATTATTAATTCTTAATACCTCCTTAGTCTTATATTAAAATTACTTTAATACTGACATTCATTTTTATATTCCAATTTACAAACAATTCAAAATATTTACTTATGATTATAATCTTGTTTATTGTTTCAGAGTTTATATAATTTAATTCCATGTCCGGGTCGGTCTCTACTTGACCTACAACACTAAATGATCAACAAAAGGGTTTATTAATCCAGCACCACAAAGAACCGACTTTGTAGCTCACAAATACAATTGAATCTTGTTTCAATTTGGAAACAGGATCTTGTTTTGTGAGCTAGAAAGTTGGTGAAAACTAAAAAAGCCCAACCCCGTTTCGTTCATTTTTTTAAAATTTCAAAAAGTCAAAAAAAATGGACCACCTTAAAACGGCCTAATTCTATGTTTATTGGATACTTGTGGAATTTCTCTTTCCATATAAGTCATTAAAAGGGCATGTTGTAATACAAAAATTCAATTTTATTTTGAATTGAAAGTTTTTTTTTTAATTTTTAAAAGATAGACCATGTTAAAACACGCTAATTATTTGTTTATTGAATACTTCTAGCATTGGTTTTGCCATATAAATGGTATATATGGTATGTTGTCTTACAAAATTATAATTTTTTTTTGAATTGATTATCCACGTTGCTTGAATAACTAATTATTCTATTTATCTTCTACGAACGGCTTCAATTTTCAATAATTAGATAAAAAAAATTTCACTTTAAGTTTCACTTCTTATAAATGTTAGATTAAGATTAGTTAATTTTAACCAATAATATTTGTTATTTAATGTTTATTGTATCGTTGTTAATTAGGTATTGATTGATGCAAAAAAAAAAAAAAAAAAATAAAAAATAAAAAATAAAAAAATAAATTAAAAAATTATTTTGACTCACAAAACCAAAGTTGATACACATCACGAAACATTTAATTTTTTTGATTTTTTCAATTTTTTTTTTTTCAATTTTATGTTTAAGAATCAGATTTCACGATATATCACGAATATTATGAAACGTCTGGTTAATAAATCGATTCAATTAACGACTTCTGAAGTTAAGATACGAAATTTATTAGTTGATTATTGTGATTATTATAATGAAAATCAACCAGATGATAAAAAATTAGAATTAAGAATAACTGGTGGATGGGTTAGAGATAAATTATTAGGTAATGAAAGTCATGATATTGATATAGCAATTAATCATTTAACAGGTGAAGAATTTGCTAATGGATTACATAATTATTTAGAAAATAATGGATTTTTAATGAATAATATTCATACTATAAAAATGAATCCTGAAAAATCAAAACATTTAGAAACTTGTACTACAAAATTATTTAATATGGATATAGATTTTGTTAATTTAAGATCTGAAGAATATACTCATGATAGTAGAGTTCCTATAATTGAATATGGTACACCTGAAGAAGATGCAAAAAGAAGAGATGCAACATTAAATGCATTATTTTATAATTTAAATCAAAATAAAATTGAAGATTTTACAGGTAAAGGTTTAAATGATTTACAACTGGGTATATTAAGAACTCCATTATCACCAATTCAAACATTTTTAGATGATCCTTTAAGAATTATTAGATTAATTAGATTTGCAAGTAAATTTAATTTTATAATTGAATCAGAAACTTTAAATGCAATGAAAGAAGAACATAATCAAAAAGCTTTACAAAATAAAATTAGTAAAGAAAGAATTGAAACTGAATTAAGAAAAATTTTAACTAGTAAAAATCCAAGTTATGGATTACAATTAATTCATTATACAAATTTAGCTCATAGTATATTTTATGTACCTGAATTAGAAAAATATTATAATAAAAATTCTTTAGAACAAGCTTGTGCAAGAATTCCAAGACATTTATTAATATCAAGTTTAATATATCCTCATTATAAAAATATTTTAATGAAAACAAAAAATTTAAAAAATCAATTTTCTAAATTATTAAGAGATGAAGATTGGATGAATGTATTTTGGTTAACAATAATTTTACATCCATATTCAGTTGTTGAATCTATTAAAAAAGATGTATTTAATAATTTTATGAGATTAGGTTTAATGTCTAAAAAAAGTGATATAAGTAAAGTTTCAACAATAAATTATGCAGATAGAAATGTAATTGATAAATTTTTTAATGGTGAAGAAATTAAAAGATCAGATTTAGGATTATATTTAAGAAAATTTTCAGATTATTCAATGTTAAATTTAATGATTCAATCATTATTAGATTGTATTCATCAAGTTAATATTGAAGATCATCATTTTAATCAAATTCCATATCCAGAACAAAATTTTATTGATGTAGATAATAAAATTAAGGAAATTATAAATAATTATGAAAATTTATTAAATAAAATTGATGAATTAAATTTAAATGATGTTTATAAAATTAAACCATTATTAGATGGAAATGCATTAGTTAAACAATTAAATAAAAAACCTGGTCCTTGGATGAAGGAATCTCTTGATGAAATTATGATTTGGCAATTGGATAATCCAAATGGTACCCCAGATGAATGTTTGGAATATATAAAGAATAGATTGTAAATAGAGTAACTAAATATAATATAATGTTCGCACCTTTAACGGTGAAAAATTTATACTATAAGAAAAAAAGTGAAAAAAAAAAAAAAAAAAAAAAATTTCAATAATTGACTCATTTTACACCGAACCAACATGTCAATTAATAAAGTGTCTATATTAGGCAAAGAGTCTATTCATGTTGGATACAATATTCAAGATCATATTGTTGATGAAGTAATTAGTAATTTAGCTTCATCAACATATGTAATTATTACAGATACTAATATGCAAAGAACTGAACCATTTAAAAAATTAATACATGATTTTGAACATCAATTACATGAAAAACGTCCGGAATCAAGATTATTATCATATTTTATATCTCCTGGTGAAAATAATAAAAATAGATCAACAAAAGCAGCAGTTGAAGATTTTTTATTACAAAAAGGTTGTACAAGAGATACTGTTATATTAGCAGTTGGAGGTGGAGTTATTGGTGATATGATTGGTTTTGTTGCTGCTACATTTATGAGAGGTGTTAGAGTAGTTCAAGTTCCAACTAGTTTATTAGCAATGGTTGATTCATCAGTTGGTGGTAAAACAGCAATTGATACACCTTTGGGTAAAAATTTTATTGGTGCTTTTCATCAACCTGAATATGTATTTTGTGATGTATCATTTTTAGAAACTTTACCTCCAAGACAATTAATAAATGGTATGGCTGAAGTTATTAAAACTGGTGCTATATGGAATGAAGAAGAATTTACAAGATTGGAAAATTTTAGTAAACAATTTCTTGAAGTTATTTATTCTGGTAATATTAAAAGTATTAAAAATGAATTAGTTAAAACTGTTTTAGAATCTGTTAAAGTTAAAGCTAGTGTTGTTTCATCAGAT
Organism: Insectozyma bohioensis; assembly: GCA_030582535.1. Lineage (NCBI taxonomy): Eukaryota > Fungi > Ascomycota > Pichiomycetes > Serinales > Debaryomycetaceae > Insectozyma > Insectozyma bohioensis. Next base: position 34,683 of record JAKTXL010000077.1, on the reverse strand, counting down.
GAAAAAGAATCAGGTTTAAGAAATTTATTAAATTTTGGTCATACTATTGGTCATGCTATTGAAGCTGTATTAACTCCAGAAGCTTTACATGGTGAATGTGTATCTATTGGTATGATACTTGAAGCTGAATTATCAAGATATTTAGGTATATTACCACCAGTTGCCGTAGCTAGATTATCTAAATGTTTAGCAGCTTATGGTTTACCAATTTCTGTTGATGATAAAGAATTTTTAAAAAAAGTTGGTGTTAAACGTCAAAATTTAAATATTGAAATATTATTAAAAAAAATGTCAATTGATAAAAAAAATGATGGTAGTAAAATTAAATGTGTTTTATTGGAAAAAATTGGTAAATGTTATCAATTAAAAGCTCATCAAATTTCAAAACAAGATTTATCATTTGTATTAACTGATGAAGTTTTTGTTCATCCATTTAAAGATAATTCTCCAAAAACTAATGTTATAATACCCCCAGGTTCAAAATCAATATCAAATCGTGCTTTAATATTAGCTGCATTAGGTAATGGTACTGTTAGAATTAAAAATTTATTACATTCAGATGATACTAAACATATGTTGGATGCAGTTAGTTTATTAAAAGGTGCAGAAATTTCTTTGGAAGATAATGGTGAAACATTAGTTGTTAAAGGTAATGGTGGGAAATTTTCTAGTTATAATGAAGAATTATATTTAGGTAACGCTGGTACTGCATCTAGATTTTTGACAACACTTGCTGCATTAGTTGAAGATGAAGTTATATTAACAGGTAATGCAAGAATGCAAGAAAGACCAATTGGTCCATTAGTTGATGCATTAAGATCAAATGGTTCAAAAATTGATTATTTAAATAAACAAGGTTCATTACCTTTAAAAATTGATTATGGTTTAAAAGGTGGTAAAATAGAATTAGCAGCAACAATTTCTTCACAATATGTATCATCAATATTAATGTGTGCTCCTTATGCTAAAGAACCAGTTACTTTATCATTAGTTGGTGGTAAACCAATTTCTCAATTGTATATTGATATGACAATTGAAATGATGAAAACTTTTGGTATTGAAGTTACTAAATCAGGTTATACTTATCATATTCCAAAAGGTACTTATACTAATCCAAAAGAATATATTATTGAATCTGATGCTTCATCAGCTACTTATCCATTAGCATTTGCTGCTTTAACTGGTACTTCATGTACAATTCCAAATATTGGATCTTCATCATTACAAGGTGATGCAAGATTTGCCGTTGATGTATTAAAACCAATGGGTTGTAAAGTTGAACAAACTGCTACTTCAACTACAGTTACTGGTCCAAAAGAATTAATAGCATTACCTCATGTTGATATGGAACCTATGACTGATGCATTTTTAACTGCTTCAGTTGTTGCTGCAGTTTCAAATGGTACTACATCTATTACAGGTATTGCTAATCAAAGAGTTAAAGAATGTAACAGAATTGAAGCAATGATTACGGAATTAAAAAAATTTGGTGTTGAAGCTAGTGAATTACCTGATGGTATTAAAATTCATGGTATTAATAGAAATAATTTAAAAACTCCAACAAGTGTTTGTTCATATGATGATCATAGAGTTGCCATGTCATTTTCATTATTAGCTGGTTTATGTAAAGATCCTGTATTAATTTTAGAAAGATCAACAACTGGTAAAACATGGCCAGGATGGTGGGATATTTTACATTCTAAATTTAATATTGAATTAGATGGTCATGAACCAGAATCTGTAGATATTCCAGTTGTTAATAATCAAAGTATATTTGTTATCGGTATGAGAGCAGCTGGTAAAACAACATTATCTAAATGGATGGCTAAATTTTTAAATTATAAATTTTTAGATTTAGATGAATATTTAGAAAAAAAATTAAATGTTGATATTAGAGAATTAATTAAAGATAAAGGTTGGGAATTTTTTAGAAATGAAGAAACTATTGTTGTTAAAGAAGTTTTAGAAAAACATTCAAAAGGTTATATATTATCAACTGGTGGAGGAATTGTTGAAACTGAAGAATCAAGAAATTTATTAAAAACATATACTAATAATGGTGGTATTGTATTACATTTACATCGTGATTTAGATGAAACAGTTACATTTTTAAGTGCTGATACTACAAGACCAGCATATACTAATGAAATTAAAGAAGTTTGGTTAAGAAGAGAAAAATGGTATGATGAATGTTCAAATTATCATTTTTATTCAACTCATTGTTCAAATGAAGAAGAATTTAATCATTTAAGAAATTCATTTATTAATTATATAAAGACAATAACAGGAGTTGAAAAAATTCAAATACCTAAAAATAGATCAACATTTGTTACATTAACTTTCCCAGATGTTAAAGAAGCTAAAGATATTTTATCAGAAATTGTTATTGGTGCAAATGCAATTGAATTAAGAATTGATTTATTAAAAGATTATTCTTCAACATTTATTGCTGATCAAATTGCATTTATTAGAAAATTAACTGAATTACCAATAATTTATACAATTAGAACTAAATCTCAAGGTGGTCAATTTGATGATTCAAATCCAGAAATTATTAAATCATTATTATTATTAGGTATTAAATTAGGTGTTAATTTTATTGATTTACAATTAACTTATCCAAATGATTTAATTGAAGAAATTTTACAAAAAAAATCAAATACAAGAATTATTGCATCTCATCATGATTTTACAGGTGAATTAAAATGGGATAATGTTGAATGGAAAAATAAATATAATCAAGGAGTTTCATTAAATGCAGATATTATTAAATTAGTTGGTAAAGCATCAACATTTGAAGATAATTTATTATTAGAAGAATTCCGTAAATCAAATACTTTAAAACCATTAATTGCTATAAATATGGGATCATATGGTAAATTATCAAGAGTTTTAAATAAAACTTATACACCAATTACACATGAATTAATACCAAATAAACCAAAAGGTACTGGACAATTATCATTAAAAGAAATTAATGAAACTTATTATCAAATTGGAGGATTTATTGAAAAAAAATTTTATGTAATTGGATCACCAATTGAACATTCTAAATCACCAGATTTACATAATTCAGCTTATAAAAAATTAAATTTACCATATAAATTTGATAGATTTGATACAACCAATGTTGAAGAAGTTTATGAAAAAATTATTAAACAAGATAATTTTGGTGGATTAGCTATTACAATGCCATTAAAATTAGATATTATGAAATATACTAATAAATTATCTGAATCTGCTAAAATTATTGGAGCAGTAAATACATTAATTCCAGATAATGAAGGAGGATATTTTGGTGATAATACAGATTGGGTTGGTATAACTAATTCATTTAAACGTTCAGGTGTATCAATTCCAACTATAGGATCAAATGGTTTAGTTGTAGGTGGAGGAGGTACATCAAGAGCTGCAATTTATGCATTACATAAAATGGGATGTGAAAAAATTTATTTAATTAATCGTACAATTTCAAAATTAGAAGAAATTAAATCATCATTTCCAAAAGAATATAATTTAGAAATTGTTGAAAACCCAGAAGAACAAATTAAATCAATTTCTTTAATTGTTTCATGTATACCAGCAGATAAATCAATTGATGAAAATTTATTAAAAAATTTAGAAATTTTATTAAATAAAAAAGATGATTCAGATTTTAAATCAACTTTATTAGAAGCTAGTTATAAACCAAGAATTACACCAATTATGAAATTATCAAATGAAAAATATAATTGGAAAATTATACCTGGTGTTGAAATGTTAGTTAATCAAGGTGAAGAACAATTTAAAATTCATACAGGATTTAATCCACCTTATAAAGTTATTCATGATGCTGTATTAAATGAATAATAATAAGAATGTTTTTGTTGTTGTATAAAGTTAATATATTTTTGTAGTTTAAAAGAAAATAAAATAATGAGATAAATATAAATAAAAAATTTTAAAGTTTTAAGAATAATAGATAATTAAATATTAGAATATTAATTAATATCGGAATAATTTAGAGAGATGCATAGAAAAAGTCAAAAAAGTCAAAAAAGTCAAAAAGTCAAAAAGTCAAAATCAAAGGAAAAGTAAAATTAGAAAAAAAAAGATAAAAAAAAAATTCTTTTTTGATTTTACATAAGATGTAACTAAATGTGGCTGAAAAAGAATATATCTCATCTCTTCAGTTGTATTCCAATCTTATTCTCTTGTGAGTAGTAACTTGAATTGAAAATGGGAAGGGTTTTGAAACTCAATTAAAATTTCTGTTTATTTTAGTTTCTTTTTAATTTAAACGCAAAGACAAGAAAAAGAAAAAGAAAAGAAGCAAGCAAGACGTGTTTTTAAAGTAAGGGTATTGCCTGGATTGGATTGAAGTGGTAATTTCTTGATGGTTTCTTTTTATTTTACTTATATATTAATATGGTTTGCCACCAAGTTGCCATCGGTTTTTCTTTTATTCAGTTTTTCTTTTAATTATATATTACATTCAATAAGTTCTAGATCAAACTATAATTAATGTTAAAAATAGAATTAAATTTGGAAAAGTGAAAATTTTTTTATTATTGTTTTGCAACTCCGAAATCTTCCTTTAGATGCCTTCTTCTTTCCTGCACACAGAGTATTTTTTTTCCGATCGTAGAACTAAAAAAAAAAAAAAAAAAATAATCAAAACTTAAATTAAATAATAAAAAATTATATCAAATAGAAGAAAGCTTACTCCCCTCATTAACTTAACTTAACAGAAAATTAAATTAAATGCCATAACATCATCTTATTTTTTTTTCTTCTTTTCTTTTCTTCTTCTTCTTCTGTTCAAGATATTTAACCCAACAGATCCACATCCCGATTTAAACGAACTCAACTACTCGACCAACCAACCAACCTTCCATCCAGTTAGAGTTTCATTATCCACACACATCACATCACACACTTTTTTTTATATTATCAACTACTTATCCACTTATCAACAAAAGGATATATACCACATTTAAACTAAGACACATTTCCTAAGTCTTTTTTGAATATTTGCTATATATACTTACTTGCTATCCAATATGTCATCTTCATTATCTCTACTATTAAGAAATCCTCAAATTAATAAACTACCCATATATACATTAAGTACAATTATAAAACGAAATTATGGTTCAACTATTTTTAAAGGAGCAAGAAATTTTTTTTTAGGATTTAATTCTCAAAATATTGAACATCAAGATCCTGTTGATGAAGTTATTCCATATATTAAATATCCATTAATTACAAAAGAACAATTAAAAAAAATATCTTGTGATAAATTTAAATTAGAATTTGGTTATGCATCATTTGGTTTCCATTCAGATTCTATTGTTCCATCAATAAATTCATTAAGTGATTTAACTGATCCAACACAATTAAATACTTTATTACCAAGAAGAAGACCTCATGGTTCACCAAGTGATACATTAAGTATTAAAGCTGGTGATGATACAATGTTAGTTTCACCAACAGTTATAGCTATTGCAGATGGTGTATCAGGTTGGGAAAGTGAAGGTAAATTATCAAATTCTGGTACTTGGTCAAGATCAATTGTTGAAACTTTTTCAAGATTAATGACTGAATATAAAATTAGTCATGCACCTCATCATTTAAAAAGAAGAGATATTGAAGAAATTTTAGATGATTCTTATTTACATACTTCACATTTAATGGATTTACAAAAATTATCTGGTTCGTCAACTTTAATTTTAGGTATGTTAAGTGGTGATTTATTATTAATGTGTAGTATTGGAGATTCAAAAATTTTTATTGTTAGAGATGGTAAAATTTTAAAAACAAATGAAGAACAAATGATTTCTGAATTATGTCCTCAACAAATTGGTACTCATACTTTAAATTCTTTACCTTCTAATTTTGCATGGATTGAAAGTTTTAAATTACAAGAAAATGATTATATTGTAATGTGTTCGGATGGTATAAGTGATAATTTATATCAATGGGAAATTTTAAATTATTTAGATGAATTTATAAATCAAAAAAAAAATAATGTTAAAACTATTGCAAATAAATTATTAATTAAAGCTAAAGAAGTTGCTTTTGATGATTATGCTTATACTCCTTATAATGAAAAAGTTAATGCTTTAAAAGATATTGTTCATCAACAAAGTCAAGGTGGTAAAGTTGATGATATGTCAATTGTTGTCGCAAAAGTTGTCATAAATAAAAAAGAAAAATAGAAAAAGAAAAAAAAATAATTTTTACATTTTTGGGGGGTTTTTTGAGGTTATTTTTTAAAATTAATAATATACATAATATAAATGGGGGGTTTTTATAAAGGTTATTTTTTGGGTTTAGCTAATTAATTAATTTACAATTTTAATAAATAAATTTAATATAAAAATAATAATAATAATAATATACATATATTAATAAACAAACAACTATTCTCTGAAAAAAAATAAACTATACTGATGAAATCTCTGAAAAATATTGTCTTAAAATTAATGAAAGCATTTCTGGTAATTCATTTATATCTTTAACAACAACATAAAATTCAAATGGGAAACTATCTAAATATTTATCAACTTTTAAATTCATTTGTCCTGTTATTGAATCATTAACATAACTAACTTGTTGCATATCCATAATTGATTCTTTTGAATTTATACCATCAATTATAACAAATACCATCATAATTTTTTCTTCTCTTGCTTTTCTAACCATTCTTAAAATTGTTTCATGATCTTCACAAACACCATCTGATAATATAATTTGTAATTGCCATAAATCTGAATTACCCAATGATTTAGCTGTTTCAAATATTTTTAATGATTGATTACATAATTGTTTCATATTAGTTCTTGTTTGTTGAAAATCAAACCATTGGAAAATTTTAGCTCCAGTTTCTTGATTATTATTAAATGGTTTATCAAATGAATGAACAACTTTAACATCTTCACCAAATCTAACTATTGATAATCCTCCACTTTCTAATTGACTCAATGCTTTTGATACTAATGCAATACTATGAAATGCCAATTCTGTTGATTTACTTTCACTCATTGATTTTGAATCATCTACAGCAATCATTATTTGATATTGTCTTTTAGATGGTTTCGTTCTTCTTAACCAAATTTTATCTTTTTTGAAATCAGATGCAATATATGGTATAATTCTTTTCATATTTAATCTTTTACCAGTTTTATAATCACCTCTTAATTTTGTTGCTAATGTAGGTTCTAAAATTAATCTTAATTGTTCACATAATCCTGATGCTAATTCTTGTGTTGCTAATTCACTATTTTTCCATAACTCACGTGCTTTTTCTAATGGAATTGGTGCTTCATCATCAAAATCATTTAATTCCAAATCTTGATTAATATCTTCCATTTCAATATCTTCAAAATCATCTAAATCTTGATTAATTTGTAATTGATCACCATCATTATCCATTGTTTTTCTTTCTCCAACAAAAGCACTTTTAGATTTACCTTCAAAATCAACATCAGCATTTTCATCTTCAACATCTGGTATTTCTTCCATATCTTCATCTTTAATTTTTGGTTCTTCATCTTTAATTTGAATATCTTCTTCTTCTTGCTCTTCTTGTTGATCGTCATCAATAGCTTTATCTTCATCGATTGATTGAACTTGATCTTTATTATCGGCAGCACCTAATGCTTGAGTATCAAAATCAGCATTTTCACCTTCTAAATGTTGGAATTCATCTGGTCTTTCATTTGCTGATTGATCAATTTTTTCATCCTTTTCTTCATCAATTTTTGCTTCCAAAATTTCTTGTCTACGTCTATGAAATTCTTTTAAGGAATCACCCAATTGTTTTAATGATTCATTGGCTTTTTCTCTAGAATCATCTTGTACAGAATTATCTTGTTCTTGTTGTTGTTGCTGTTGTTGATCTAATGATGCATTACCAGCAGCTCCAATATCTTCATTTTCTTCCATTATTTGATTATCAGCACCTTCACCTTTTTCACCAGCTTCTTGTTTAACAGCAGAATCCATATCAATATCTTCATTATCAATATCATTAGATCCTTCGACACCTTCAGCATTTTGTTGTTCTTCTTCTTCATCTTGATCATTTCCACCTTCTTCTTTTTCATTTGATTTGTCTTCTCCAAGAGTTTCATCTTCTGATTCCATAGCATCTTCATTAATTTCATTTTCTCCAGTAATTGGTTCTTCTTCTTCATTTTGTTCTTCATCTTGTTCTTGATCTTCTTCCCCTTCATCCATTTCTTCGTCATCTTTTTCAAGTTCTTTCTCTTCACCTTCTTCATTTTCTTCATCTTTCTCATCTTTAACTTCTTTATCTTCCATTAAATCATCTAATTTATCATCAAATTTTTCATCATCATCTTCTTCTTCTTCTTTTTCTTCTTCATCACCATCAAGATTCATATCTTCTGGAAGATCTAAAGTTTCAGTTTCAGGAACATTTTCTTCCAATTGTTCATTTTCTTGGTTCTTAACTTCATCTTCTTGTTCTCCAACATCCTTTTCATCATCACCTTCTTCATCATTTTGTTCTTCTTCTTCATTACCTTGTTCATTAGAATCTTGTTTATTATTTTCTTTTTGTTCTTCATCTTCCTTTGCTTCCATACTTTCATCATTTTTAGAATTTTCTGGTAATTTATCACTATCTTTTTCTTTATTATCTTCTTTAGCTTCTTCATCCCACATTTTTTCATCAATTGCATTAGGATCAAGATCATCAATTTCATCAATTTCTTCATCCAATTCTTCTTCTTCTTGATCACCATCTTCTTCTTTGTCTTCTTGATCAGATGCTTCTTCTAAATTACCTGCCATATCACCATCAATATCAACTGCATCATCATTTTCTTCTTCATCACCATCATCTTTTTCTTTTTGATCTTTATTTTCTTGTTGTGCATCTTCAGTTAAGTCTTCATCATCTTCAACATCATTTGAATTATTATGTGCACCTTCTCCATCTCCTAAACCGGTACCATCTTGTAAATTATTATCTTGCTTTTCTTCATTTGGTAGTTCTGGTGAACAGAACCCTTTTGTTGCTAATACATAAAGTGACGATGATAATATATATGTTGCTTTTGAAAGATCACTATAATTAGATCTTGCCATTTCAAATATTTTCATACATAAATTGAAATAATGATCAATTAATGGATATGTAAATGATACTAATGCAGAAACCATACTTGATGTTTGATTATTATGTTCAACTAATGAAGTTACTTTTATAGCATTTTCTAATTTAATTAGAATGGATTTCAAATGAAGGTTCTTCATATATTGAGCAACTCTATGTTGAGAAGAAACTAACCAACCATCATCATCTCTAGTAATTGGATCATTTTGACATTCGATAACTTTTTGAACTGCAACAATAATTGATGATGAAAGATTTCTAAATTCTTTTTCAACAATTTCAATTGATTTTAAATCTTTTAATGATGTAGAATTTTCAATTCTTGTTATTTCATTTTTATTAATCCAATCTAATATAACTTCGGCAACAAATGATACTTTACTATTTTCAATTTTCCAAGCTTGTAATGACTGAATCATTTCATAATAAAATTTATGTAATTTTTCAATATTTGATTTAACATCATTTGTTATTACTAAATCATAATTATATGATAATGATAACAATTTTGATTTTAATTCATAAAAAATATTAGTTTTATAATTAAATCCAAATGAATTTACTGATTGAAGTGTTTCTAATGCATAATCAAATAATTTTGGTAACCAAAATTCAATTTTTTTAATAAATTCAATATTTTCTAAAATTGATGTGTTAAAAGAAACTGGTAATAAACGTTCCTGCACATTAGCCAACTTATAAATATTAGAATATAAATCATTTAATTTATCAATATTAACACCCAATGATTTCAATGGTGTACGATTAACAACTAATGAATGAATTAAATTTTCGGCAGCTGAAAGACCTTTTTCAATATCAACTTGTGGAACTTCTTCATTACAATTACCAATAGAAGCTCTAAGACGTGGTAAAATATCCAAAATTCTGAAAAAATATGAATCACAACCATTTGCTAAAGTATTTGTAAAACTAACGGCATTAGCAAGAATTAAATTAACTGAACTTTGTGTAGCAAGAATATCTGAACGTGAACTTGTTTTCAATCCACAACGTCTAATTTCTTTAATTGTATCACTCAATAATTTTCTTTTTTGAGTTTTCAAAGCTGCTATTAATTTTTTATTATCCTTCTTAAATGTAGATGGAGTTTCTTTTCTTAATCTATCCATTTCTGAAACAATTTCATCGGCAAATTCTAATAATTGTGGTAATTCTTCTTTAGCAATTCTATCAACATATACTTTCATATTTTTATCAATTAAAGCAATATCTTGTAACCTTTTAGGTCTTTCATTCCAACTTGATATTGTCAGAACTATATCATTATTATCAACCACAATACCTTGTCCTCTAGGTAATCCAGCAAAAGATGCAGGAGTTTTAACTTCTTGTGATAAACCTTGTTCAATGATTGGTTGTACTGGTGTACTAAGTAAAGCACGATATTTTCTAACAATTTTATATAAATTATTATGAGATCTACGTGCACTTTGTTTCAATGCATCAATGTTAACATCTTTCCAACTTGCTAATAAAATAACTTCGGAAATATCTTTTTCTAATTTTTTCTTTGATTCCAAAATATTATTCATAATAGTAGATGTGAATTGATCATAGAAATCAACAAAATTTGAAAGTGAATCAACAATTGAATGTTCACTATTAATTTCTTTAGCATGATTTCTAAAAGCTTTTAATAAATTTAATCTACTAGTGAATTCTCCATAATTAACTTTACTCATAAAAATATTCAATGCAGATAATAATTTAACACTCAGTTCATCATCATCATTACTTAAAAGTGGAATAATTATAATTTCCAATAAATAAAACCACCATTTACCAATATTCTTTTCAACTGCTTTTTCTTCAAAATCAAATAATGCTTTCCAAGTTGATAACTCCAATTTTCTCCAAGAAACAATCAAATTAGTTAAAATATCAAATTGATCTTTTAATGAAACTTGACTAGATGCATATTTTTGCCATTCACCAATAAATGTATAAATTTGTTCCAATTTTTGTAAGTATCTACCAAGTGGTAATCCAATTGGATACGAAAGAAATTCATTAGTTGAAAATACAATATTCTTCAATGTAGCATGTTCTGGCCATTGATCTAATAATTTTTTTGATGAATTTAATAAACTTGACATAATTGTTATAGCTTTTCTAACTTCATTTGGATTACTTTCTTGATAAAAGTTGAATTCAGAAGTTGAATGAGTGAATTTGTAATGGGTTTTTGATAATGAATTAACAAGTGAAGTCAATGATGAACTTGAATTTTGAGATTTTGTTAAATTATACTTATTCAAATGATTAACTAATTCACCACCTTCTTGAGAAAGATCATCAATACTGATTTTTTCATTAGATAAATATGCTTTAACATATGAACTAGCAATAGTTTCATAAATTGATTCAAAACTTTGATTAGTTTTCTTATGACTTGCAGTTATATCTAAGACATCTTCAAAATCAGGGAAAAGATTCTTGAAATCACCTTCAATATCTTCATCTGGATCATTATATTTATATAAACTTCCTTTTTGTAAGTTTTCTTTTTCTTCTTTCATACGACGAAGTGACCATCTATAATATAAAAATTGTAACGATTCAATTAAAATATCTTGTGATTGTTTTTCTATATCTTTATGACTAAAACTAAGTCTCATAAAATATGCCATTATAAATTCAGAAACTGGTGTATCAACTCCCATTTTTTTAGCAAATCTTTTGGCTAATGGGAAAACTGTTTGCACATTATCAAAAGTAGTAAAATCAGAAACTTGAATAGACCAATCATTAGAATATTTAAATTTACCTTTATGATTATCAATATTAAGTAAATCAAATCCGAATTTTAAACCATAAATATATCCACGTAAAATATCATTTAAATCTGAATATAATAAATATTTTTGTTGCATTCTCATTAAAAATTGAGAAGTATTATTTTGGAACATATTTATCATATTATCAGTTAATTCAGAAACTGATAATGCTGATTGTAATAATTTTTCAATTGGACCAATATCAATTGCGGATTCCATAATAGAATTCCATTCTTCAAACAAATAATCAATAGAAGATGATGTATCACGATAAACTTTTGGATTACTTGGAGCTTCAAAATCCTTTTGCAAAGTTGTTTCTAAAAATATTTCTTTATCACCACTTGTTACTTCTCTAGTAGATTTCCAAGAATTAATTAATTCTTCAGCATTATTCTTTTGATCTTCATATACTTTGTAAACAACATATTCTTTAATTGCAGGATCATAAGGTGAACTTGGTACGTATAATTGAATTAATCCACATGAAAACAAAATCCAAGCTTTACCAAGTGATTGAATATCTTTTGGATTATTAGCTAAGATAATTGCTGGTATTATAAATTTCTCAAATACTGCTGAAAGTTTACCATCCAAATTTAAAAGTTCTTCAACATTGGTATATTCAATTCCTTGGGCAGCCAAAAGCATATTAATCCAAGATAATAACAATTTACTGAAAACTTCTTTTTGATCAATTAAAATTTCTTGTGAGAAATCAACAAGTGATTTGGAAATTAATTTCAAATCTGCGTTGGTTTGATCAAGTGATTTACCTGATGTATTATTGAAATGAATTGATTTATCCAAGACTGAAACTATTAATTCATTAGTAAATAACCCAACAACTCTTGATTCTGATGAATTTCCTTCAATATACCATAAGCTATCAAAAATAGAAGGATATGGTTTAAATTTATCATTTTTAATTAATGACATCATTGATTTATCAGTAAAATTGTATAATTTAAGTAAATCTTCACTTGAATTATTTGAACTTTCAATAAAATTACAAATGTTTGTAAAATCTTGAACAAATTTATTGTCACGTTTACTAATAAATGATCCTGAAACATGTTTTAATTCAATAATACCTTCTTCAAGTTTTGTAAAAATAAAATCTAAATCATTAATATCATAATCACCCAGAATTATTGAATTATATAATTCACCAATTGATGTTGCAAAACTAGCTACAGCACCTGATGATTCATGAAATTGATTTTTCGATACAACATCAAAATCACCAATTAAATCAAATAATTTCTGTAAATATGACCATGCTTCAAAAGATTGTGGATATAATCCTCTACAACTTTCCCATATAGTATTCATTGAAATACCAGTAGTTAATTCAAGTTGACCACTAAAATCATTAATTGCAATCATAAAATCATTTAAGTTGAAAATCTCAGCATATTTTTCACACCAACCAATTATTAATTCTTGATAAACTCTCAATTTAGATTCATTTTGTTCATGAGATGTTTCGATCAATCCAGTACATAATAAAATTAATTCCTGAAGTGGTTCATAAATAACTCTGGTAAATAAACCATCAATACTTCTTAAAAATGTTGTTTCAATGTAAGAATAAATCAGTTTAACAAATTTGAAAATTTCTAATCTTGGTGGTGATTTAATATTTCTTCCTAATGTAACTGCTGTTGATTTTTCAATATATGATAAATCATGAATTTTTTTATTCATTGAATCTGTTTCTATTTTAGCTATTGTAATTTCTAAATTCAAAATTCCATTAATGACTTCAAATATCATTGTTGATTCAGAACTTTCTACTTCTGGAACACTATCAATAAATGATCCAACGATATAATTATTGATTAATGGATGTACAGATTGATGATTTCCCAATCCTATTTCTTTTCCAGTAACTTGATCACCAATTTTATTAGTTTCATTATAAATGGAAACGAATTTACCATATAATTCAGAATTAAAGAAATATTTCAAATTTTGATAAATTTTTTCACTAACAATTTTGTTATCAAAATCAGAACTTGATTGAATTAAATTTCTCCATTTTTCAACAACATTAAGATCAACAATTGGAATTATACTCCATAAAGAAGTTATTGACTCAATTTTGGCTAATTCAGCATCTTCGATCAAGCTAAATGGTCTCATATTTGTATCATTATTAAAATCAAATGTTGAAGTTGGAACATTTCTTTGATCATTCACATCTAATTCTTCAATTTTAACTGGTAAATCAATTTCTTCTTGTTTTTGTTTAATATTTAAAACTTTTGAATCAAAACTAGTAATTCTTTGATCTAAAGAATCAATAAATACTTCAATACCTCTATTTCTCATAGCTCTTGATAATTCACCATATTTTGGATCCATTGTTAAAAATAATCTAAAATTCGGATGTGGTTTCAAAACTCTTGGTTGACCATCTTGTAAACTACATTCATTAATAATCAAACTACCATTAGTTTCTAATAATGAATTCAATCTATCCAAAACTGATGGACTACATAAATTAGCATTATCAAGGACTAACCAGTTACCTTTTTCGACTGCTTTTACTAATAAACCATCAAACCATTCAAATTTAACGGTTTTAGTTTCATTTATTTTCTTGACTAAAAATTCAGATGAATCAAATAAATCTGCTGGTATTGAATAATTTTTAGAAAATTCTTTCAATAAATTATGAAATTGAAAATATGAATCAATATGAACCTTGTCATCAATAATTAATTTTAATAAATATAATGCTTTGACTAAGGTGTCATCGTTTGTTTCTTTAAATCTAAGGTTAATAACAACAGTTTCATTAATTAATGCAAAAACTTTATCTAAAATAGAATTCATTTCTCTTGATAAATCAACTTGTTCATAACCACCCAAAATATCCATTGAATCAACATCACTATTCATTGAAAATTCATCTAATTTGGCACCTAATGAAGTAGCCAAAAATCTTATTAAATCAGTTTTACCTGAATTTGTTGGACCAACTAAAATTAATGGTAAATTAAGTGTAATACATCTAAATGCAGTTTCAATAATTTCAAAATTACATTGTAATGGTAAAAGATTTTGTCCACTAACATGTTGAATTAAATCATTTCTTGCAACTAATGAACCTCCAGATTGAATGTATGATTGAGAAATAGAAAAATAATTATCACGTTTAATAGATGGACCAAATATGGTTTCATATAATTTTCTAGCTTTCAAACTATCATCACCATTTCTAAATCTTTGACAAATAATCATATTAATAAAGTCAGATAATTGAATATTTTGTGAAATATTATTTGAAGTATAAAGACCTAACCATCTTAAAGTATCACGCAAATTAAATTCCCAAGGACTTCCTGATGAACCCCATAATTTTTTATTTACCACTTCATCTTCCAAAATTGACATAAATTTAATTAATTTTGAACAATCTTCAGAAGAAACTGTTGGATAAAGATGTTGAGAAATTAATAATAAATCATCTGCTTTCAAAGTATCAACATAAACAACACTAAAACGATTAACAAAAGATTTTGGTAAACCTTTTCTACCACCACCTTGATATTGAGGATTTTGTGCAGCAAAAACAGTAAATTTTGGATGACGTTTAAAAGATTTATCTAATTCTGGAATATATGCTTCCCCTCTATGATCTAAACATGCATTTAAACCTTCTAAAACTGATTGTGAAGCTAAATTCATTTCATCTAATAATACCCATTCACCTCTTTGCATAGCTCTTAAAAATGGTGCATCACGCCAGATAAATTCTCCAGCTTTACCACCTTCTGCTGGTGCATCTGAACCAAATAAATCTACTAAATCTGTTTGTTCTGATAAATTGATACGAACTAATGGATTACCAGTTGCACTTGCTAATGCAGTGACTAAACTTGTTTTACCAACACCAGGACTACCTTCTAATAATATTGGTTTTTTAACTTGCATTGCTCTTATAACTCTCATTGCATTAGCAGCAGTAGTAGGTGCTTCCAAATTAAAAGATTTATTATGATCTGAACCTTCAATAATTGGAATAGAAAATAAACCAACTTGTAAACTTTCATTAATTGAAACTTGATTATTCATTAAAGAAAATTCTAATAAATCATTATTTGAAAATTTAGATAATTTTTCAATACATTCAAGTTTAATTGTTTTCAATCTTGATTCATTCTCAGCTAAATATGCAGTATTATTGGTACCCAAAGCATCAATAAAAACCATTGAAGCACCATGATATAAAGCAGCAACTGGATTCAATGTTTCATTACATGAATTTATAAATTCAACCCAAGCTAAAATATCACGCAATGAAATAATACCATTATTTGTGTGACCTCCACCAAAATGTTTGGCATACCATTCAGAAAATTGAACAATTGTTGATGCCAATTGTTTATATTTAATCTTAGATTCAACAATTTGAAAAACATCATTAAAATCTTCCATAGATGGAACCCAAATTTCTGTAAATCTATTTCTTAAAGCTGGTGATAATTCTTTTTTACCATAATCACCACCTGGATTCATAGTTGCTAAAAATTCAAAACTTTCAGCAGCAGTAATAAATGAATCATCGGTACCTTTTTCGGCTAATAATAAACTTCTTTCAGGTTCTAATACTGAATTTAATCTTTCTAATACTGAATCATCTGCTAATGATATTTCATCTAATAAGAAATAATCACCTTGTTTCATAGCTCTAATTAAAGGACCATCACTCCATTCAAATAATAATGACATATTTGTTTTACCTTGATTGATTTTTTCAGCCAATTCATTTAATTCTATTGGAATATCTGATAAATTTTTAAATTGAGCTAATAAGTTTTCCAATGTGAAATTTTCAGGTAATTGAACATTCAATTTGTCAAATAATTCAACTAAATTATTAAATAAATTGCTTTGAGTTTCAAATTTATTTCTAACTGGTCTTTGAGCTCCCAATAAATCACCAGTTTCAGTATTTTGATGAGCATTAACTGTAATTAAATCTTTATTTAAATATTTTGCAATTATTTGACATACAGTAGTCTTACCACATCCAGTTTCACCAACCAATAATAAAGGTTCTTTATATTTTATGGAAGTGTAAACTAATACTGCTAATCTTCTCATTGCTTTTGTCCAAACTATGGTATCATCACTTTTCAAAATTGGTTCAATTTCTTTTTCCAATTTTTGATAATATTCATCCATATCTAATTTAACTTTCATAACTTTTTCAATTGTTTTCTTAACAATTTCTTTTTCATCTTCTTTTCTAACTCTTTCGGCTAATAACATATATCCATTAGCTGCTAATTCTTCATAACCTACAGCTTCTCTTAAAGCCCATCTAAATAAATCTCTCAATGTTGCAAAAGAATTTTTTTGTTCAAATAATCTTGTAGATTGACGTTGAACTGATAATTGACGATAAACTTCAACAATTTTTTTACCATAAGATGGTGCAATTTGACATCTTTCTTTTAAAATAATTTCCAATTCGTCTTGAGGTATATCTTCAAAATGTAATTCTAAGAATCTATTTCTAAAAGCTCTAGATAACATTTTTCTACCACCATATAATCCAGGAGGATTTTGAGTTGCAAATAACATAAAATCAGGGTGAGGATGAATAATTTCTTGAGTTTCTGGTATAAATAATTCTCTATTATCATCTAATAAACGATTTAATGCTTCTAAAACATCAGTTGGTGCAAGATTTAATTCATCCAAAACAATCCAATGACCTTTTCTTAAAGCTTCAACTAATATACCTTCTTTGAAAACTAATTTACCAGTTGAATTTGAGATATAAGTCCCTAAATATTCTTGTAAATCAGTATGTTCATGATTATTTATACGAACAAATTTATGACCAGTTATATTTGCTAAATAATTAATCATAGAAGTTTTACCTGCAGAAGTTGGACCTTGAATTAAAACTGGGAATCTTCTACCTGCAGTTGCTCTAACTAAATTAAGCATATTTTTTTCAACAAATGGAGTTATAATATAATGAGGTTGAGGAACAACTTCTTGTGGACCATGTTTCATCCAATAATGTTTAAATTGAACATAATTCCCATTTGATGGAGCTGGTGGTGTTTGACTCATTACTGATTTAACATTTTTAAGTTTACCAATAGTATATTTAATAATTTCTGGTTTTAAAATTTCTTCAGATTTTGAATCTAATAAAGTTAAAAATGACATTGAAAATCCTTCAAATAATGATCTTCTTAAACCATAAATAGAAACAATATCACAAACATAAACTAAAGTTCTTGTTAAAGTACGAATACTAAAATGAGGTTTTTGATTAGCACCATCAACTATTTTATTTGATTCAGATAATTCTTTAGCTTTCAAATATAATTCAGCTATATCATTACCAACCCATTCATCACCAATAGTATATCTACCGATATATTTATCTATAATAGATAATAAATCTTGGATATCTTTATCTGGAGAATGAACATAAATTTCAGTAAATCTTGATCTTATAGATAATGGTAAATCTCTTTTCCCAACATCAGTTGAAGGATTCATACAACCAAAAATTCTAAAATCTGGGTGAGCTTTAATAGATTCGACATCACCTCTTTCAGTTAATAAAATTGATCTTTGGTTTATTGATTCAGCTAATAAATCAGCTATACTTTCTAAAGTATCAGATGTTGCCAAATTTAATTCATCCAATAATAACCATTCACCATTTCTAACAGCTTTAACTAATGAACCTTCAACAAAATTGAAAACAAATGATTGATCTAATGTAGATGATTGTAATTCAAATTCATTAATTTTATTTTGAAATACTACCCATTTTTCTAATAAAATTGATTTTTCAAAAGATTTTAATTTTCTCTTTTTTTTACTTGGTGCACCATCATCTTCTGGTTCTGATTCTGGTTCTGATAAAATATCTTTAGCTAATTTAAAAGCTTCTCTCCATAATTTTATAACATTTTTCCATTGATTCTTATTAAAACATTTTGATAAAAGTTTTGAAAATTTTTCATTCTTTTTTTCTGAAAATGTAGCAATAAAAATATTTTCAAAGATTTCTTGTATTGGTATGGCTATAGTTTTAGTATTTACAGGTTTATAACCACCTAATAAATCACCAGCTTCAGTTTGTTGAGATACATTAATAACAGTTAATTTTTTATTCATTAATTTGGCAACTTGTTGTACAACAGTTGTTTTACCAGTACCTGTTTCACCAACTAATAATACTGGTTCAACCATTTCAATTGCAACACCAATTTGTTCCATTAATTTTAATGAATGATTAGTTCTTGCAAATGATGAATGAGTGGATTTTCTAACTAAATCTTTTGAAGTTTTATGTAAAGTTGCTCTACCAATTTTTAATTTTTCATCATCATTTATAAAATTAGGTACATGTTTAGTTACAAATAATTGAGTTCTTGATGTTGGAATTTCTAATGATTCACCTATACTATTAATTAATGGTATTAATGCTTGAGGTTCAGTAATTGCACTTCCAAAACAATCAACCGCTTCAGCAAATATATTATCAAAAATTGAAGTTTCTAATAATTGTTCTGATCTTTTAATACCTTCATTAACTAATAAATTATTACATCTTGCACAAAATTTCATTAAATCTCTAAATGATATATTTCTTGGATGTGAACCTTTATTTAATGATATAAAAGATGTCATTGAATAAATTTTAATAACTTCATTATAACATTTTATAAAAGGAATAATTAATTTTGAAAGTAATGGAAATTTAGTAATTAAAATATTTTTTAAATCTAATTCATTTGGAACTTCAACTTGAATTAATTCCCATTGTCTTAAACCAATTAAATCTGGTATTGAACTTTTTTTAGAATCATTTGAAATTCTAACTGTTGAAAATAATTGGAAACCATTTTTAGCTTTTATAATTTCTCCTCTTGAAGGTATACTTAATTCTCTTTTTTCTAATAAAGTTAATAATACTGATAAGACTTCTGTTGGTGCTTTATCAATATCTTCAATTAAAACCCATTTACCTTCTTGTACAGCTGCAGTTAAAACCCCAGTTCTCCATTCAAAAGTACCTGGTTTATCACCTGATGCATAAGTACCCAATAATAATTTAGCATCTGTTTGTTCACCTAAATGAATTTTTACAATGGAATCGGTATAAGACATAAATTGGGCTAATTGGTTAATTAAAAAAGTTTTACCAGCACCTGCTTTTCCATATAACATAACTGGTTTATTTAACTGTATATTATGTGCTAATTTTCTTAAAACATCAACAGCACCTTTAGTTGGGACAAGTTTTGAATCTTCTTCAGTTGAAGATGTTTTTAATAAATGAGGTACTAAAACTCCACAAATTGATGTAATTATAGGTGATAAATCGGATGAATTTATAATTAAATTATTTGATGTAGATTTTTGTCCATTTTGGGGTAAACTTAAAAAATTTGATATTCTTTTAGCTTCTAATAATGCAATAAAATAATAATCAATATTTTTTTCAGATTCATATGATGAAATTAAATCTCCTTTTATATGAGTTTTAATCATTTTATCTTTGGAAATTTCAGATGCTTCTAAATAAATTGATATAATTTGAATAGATAAGAATTTAGCTACTTGACTGTCACTATTCCTTATAATTTCATATAATAAATCTGGTTTTATAAAATGTTTAAATCTATCAGAATCAAATTTAATTAGTCTATAAAATGAAAGTAAAATTGTTTCTAATTCTAAATTGGAAATATCATTTGAAGTGAAAAAATCATTATTTGTTAAATAATATTCAAATAAATTTAAAAATTCTGGAGATATATAAAGTAATCTCGATAATGCATGTAATATAATTGATCCATCAATTTTAAATTGGGATAATTTTTTATTTAATTTTTTGAATTCTAATTCAAATTCTTTAGGATATAAAGTCCATCTTGCTACAATTTCTAAAAATAATGGTTTATAACAATAATATATTAATAATGTATGATCTAAAGCGTTTAATGATAAATTGTTTAAATTTTCATCAATATTTGATGTTTTATTAAATTTAAAAATACTAGGTAATTTTTTATTTTGAAAATGCAATTTATATGTTGAATATAAATCATCAACATTATCTAAGTTGATTATTACCTGATTATTCATTGTTGATTGAATTTTTAGAAAAAGTATAATATCTAATGATTTGATTACTATAAATTTTTTTTGGTGATGAGAGAGATGAGTGAAAAAAATCGAAGATGTCAAAAATTTAGGAATGCGACATTAAAAAATTGACATACTATTTTTTGGTTGCAAAGATTTTTTCTATTCAAATTTTTAATAAGAATTGTTTATTAAAACATACAAACAGAATGAAATACAATATAAATATACTTAAAATATAATAGATACAATACCTGATAAAATAAAACTTTGACATATCAAATTACATGATGGCACTAATAAAACACCGCTATTAGCTTTTGCAGAACTTGAATTAGTTGAGTTAGTTGAACCATTACTATATTGACCATGATATCTGGCAGTACCATAACCTGCAGCAGCAGCAGCAGCAGTAGGTGCGTAATAAGTACCATAACCACATCCATAATTACTATTTAAATAGCCACAATGATAAGTGTTTGATTTAAATTTTTTAGGAGAAGATCCTGAATTTGAAGAACCACTATTAGAACTTGACGAAGATGATGAACCACCTTTTGAACCTGATGATGAACCACTTGATGAACCACTTGATGAACCACTTGATGAACCACCTTTTGAGCCTGATGATGAACCACTAGATGAACTTGATGAACCGCCTTTTGAGCCTGAGGATGATGAACTTGAGGATGAACCACCTTTTGAACCAGATGATGAACTTGATGATGAACTTCCTCGAGACCCTGATGATGAACTTCCGCGAGACCCTGATGATGAACTTCCTCGAGACCCTGAGGATGAACCTGAAAACAATCTTTTGCTTTTCTCTAAAGACATCGTATTATCATTATTTGAATTATTAATTGGATATGAAAATATTTGAGAAAATAAGAAAGTAAATAAAGCTAATAGTTTGAAAATTTGCATAATTGAAGTATTTAATAAGTTTTATTAATAATATACTATTACAATCAAAATGTTGGTGGATTTATTGTCTTATTTATATTATTAATATTTGCAACTTTTGATTAAAAACTATCAAAATTTTAAAGTTTTGGATTTTAACCGAGATGCATATATAATAAAGTACTTAATGACCTATAAAGAGCAACCAACTAGAAATTGTCATTGATCGACGTGATAATAAAATTATATGTTCTAAATTGTACTGAATGTGGCTTTTATTATGATATAGATCAATTAATGAAGTCAAATCTTAATGACTAACTCAAAAATTGACTTCATAAAGATACTTATAATGAAATCTTTTATTGGTGTTGACTTTCTTAAAATAAAAAATTAAAACATAAAAAATAAAGAACGAAAAAAATAAAATATATATAAATAAAGCATATTGATATAAATGATATATTATAGAGTTTTAAAGCAATTTATTGATTTTAAGAAGTTAATTTAAGATCTTATAAGATTTTACTATAACTTTCAGTCAACAATTAATTTGGGGTTCAATTAGAACGATTGAGAGACTAAACAAAATTAAAATCAAATAGACAATTAGGTTTTCTACTTAAGGATATGTTTTATTTAAATTTTCAATGATTGCAAAAAGATAATCTAATCAGTGATTTCCTGTAAAAATCGAGGCTGTAATAAAAAAAGCAAAAATTACGAAATATGGTTCAAACATAAAAAAAAGACTGCATATAATTTAATGTAGATAGTGATAAAACCTTATAGAGACGGATTTATTATTGGATAGTAGCGAAACTATTACTATTTTTCAACTTCTTTTTATACCATAAACTTATATTTATGTCAATTCTAGTTAAAACAATTCTATATAGTTAAAACAATTCGATATAGTTAAAAAAATTCTATATAGAATTTTCAGTTCATACAATTAAAAGATATCCTTAGATAATATCTTTGGATAATAGTAAATAGTTAAACTAGACAAAAATTTAAACTATCCAGCGCACTCGGACCGATCAAAAATTATTGTTGTAAATTACATGACTATTTAAAGTTACAAACCAAAATATATTATATCCTTTCGATATCACAATAAGGCTGAAGTTATCAATTATCATCAAAAACAACTGATTTATTAAGACCCGTTTACACCGATTTTGGGTTTCATGGTTTGATTGAAGATGCAAGGTTGTAAAAAATGGGTTTAAACTTTTATTTTCTTTCCATTATACTAAACGGCCCACAAAACAAATTGACATCTAATATTTGAATATAGTCAAAACGCATTTTCTTTCTATTGAATAAAGTACTTAATTTGTATATAACTTTAAAGAACCTGTAAATGACCGAATTTACACTCTAATCTTTTGAATGTACATACAAGAAACTACAGATTTGAAAATGATGTTAATATAAAAATGTTTATTGAATTTATATAAAAATAGAAGTAAATAAATAATATACTAGTCGTAAATCTCATCAAAATAATACAAAAGATGCAATAGCAGTTAGAACAAAAGTTTGACACGTCAAATCACACGAGGGTACTAGTGAAATACCACTATTAGCTTTAGTAGAACTTGAATCAGTTGAATTTGTTGTGCTGTTATATTGACCATGATATCTGGCAGTACCATAACCTGCAGCAGCAGCAGCAGCAGTAGGTGCGTAATAAGTACCATAACCACATCCATAATTACTATTTAAATAACCACAATGATAAGTGTTTGATTTAAATTTTTTAGGGGAAGATCCAGAATTTGAAGAACCACTATTAGAATTTGAAGAACCACTATTAGAACTTGACGAAGATGAAGAACCACCTTTTGAGCCTGATGATGAACCACTTGATGAATCACTTGATGAATCACTTGATGAATCACTTGATGAACCACCTTTTGAGCCTGATGATGAACCACTTGAGGAACCACTTGAGGAACCACTTGAGGAACCACTTGAGGAACCACTTGAGGAACCACTTGAGGAACCACTTGAGGAACCACTTGAGGAACCACTATATGATCCACTAGATGATCCACTAGATGAACCTGATGAATGTGATGAACCACTAGATGAACCTGATGAATGTGATGAACCTGATGAACTATGACCAGTAGATTTTCTTTTCTCTAATATAGTATTATTTTCATTTGTTAAATAAATAGGTTGTAATAAGACTTGACCAAATAGAAATGTAAATAAAATTAATGTAATAAGAATTTTCATGAAATATATAATAAAATATAATTATATGTTTTGCTGCAATTATCGACTGAAAAAGTAATAATAAAATATTTGGATATATATTTTTATTTATAGTTTGAATTAATTGCATTACGAGAAGGCTTAAAAATTTTTCGCTGTTTCCCTGACTTTTGGAGGTATAGCCGAGATACGTTTTTTAAACAATATAACCTATGTTCAAAAATGATGATGTTTTTCTCCACGTTCTACTCAATCGATATGAATGTTCAGTCGTCAATTCAAAACTAATATATCAAATTACAACCATAATATTAAACAATTTAATGGTTATTTATCGAAGTAAAACATTTTTTGATTTTACTCCATACATCAATCGCCCAGAAAATAAGTTCAGGTACGAATAATCGAGCATATATCAATTAAATAAGAAATCGAAGAATAGGAATCAAAGAATAAAAGATAATGTTCAATTTTCATTAGGTTGGGTTTTTTTACTACTAGGTTCTAAAGATAATCTTCCAAAATTTCATGTCTTAGTTAATGAAAATTGCAATATTACATTATCATTCAAATTAAAGGCTGATAAATTTACGAACTTATTTTATTTTATTAGTTGATGTTTATATACAGGGTTTGATGGACTGCATATAACCATTTGATGCAAAATGGTAAAAATATTAAACTAAACTCTAAGTTAATTTCATTTCGTTTAGTTTCTTTCAGGTTTGGGATAACTTTTCATTGTTTTTTAGATATTGACCTACAATTTTACATTGTATATTTAGTATATATAAAAAAAAAAACAAAAGATGCTTTATATAAATTAGGAATGAATGATAATAATAAATATATACATATTCATACAGTATGCAAGAATTTAGATAAGGCTAAAATAAAATTATAAAGGGTGATTAATTAATTACTATTGATTAGAAAAGTAACCGATTTTGTGACATTAATAAATATGTTTCCTTTTATACTTGGTATATAATACATTTCATAAGTTACATTAACTATAAAATTCCTATATACAGGCTGACATACAATAGTAAACGATTTATCATCTACATGGAAATTAAAAAACCATCAGTTCATTTCTTGATTTAGTTTAAATCTTCTTCGTCTTCTTCTTCAAAGTTTTGATCATTTATATAATTAAGGTTTTGATCAGGATAGTTTGTGGTGTCTTTTGTCATAGCCCAATAATAATTTTTACTACTATCAAAAACTGTGGATCAGAAAAAAACTTTTTTATTTACACTAAAAATTATCAAAAATGACTAATTCAAAACCATACCAACTACTATCTTTATTCTAATCAACTATGGGAAATGATATTATAGAAACAATATCATATAATGATAATATAATACAATTTGGTGAAAAAAATGAAGAATTTTTTTTTCAATTAATCAAAGATAATACAGAATCCAATATTATAGAAATTAATCAAATTCCTAAACATTTAACTGACAAAGTATTTATTATAGATTCAATTAATTCAGGTACAGGAAGAAGTGATAATAAAAATTTATATATCAAAATAATCAAACCATTATTTAAACAATTAAATATTATTCATGAATATTTACCTACAACATCACCAAATTCAATTATAGAATTTGCTTCAAATTTTAAAGATTTAAATTCAACTGTTATATTTATTAGTGGAGATACTTCAATTAATGAATTTATAAATGGATTACCAGAAAATATTTCAGGAAATATTACATTTTTCACAATTCCTGGTGGAACGGGTAATAGTTTAGCACTTTCATTAAATATAACAAATCAAATAAAATCAATTATAAAATTAATTACAAGTATAGATATTCATCCATTATATATATATGAAGTTGAATTCCCATTAGATTCATATTATTTAATTCAAGATAAACCAGGTAATAAAGTAAATAAATTGAAGTTTTTAGTAGTTACATCATGGGCATTTCATGCTTCATTAGTTGCTGATAGTGATACACCAGAATTACGTAAATTTGGTTTAGAAAGATTTCAAATTGCTGCTAAAAATAATTTAGAAAGAGAACAAAAATATGAAGGTAATTTATATATAAATGATGAAGAAATTAAAGGACCTTTTGCATATTGGTTAATTACTTCATCACAAAAATTCGAACCAACTTTTGAAATTTCACCAAATGGTAATATATTAAATGATGATTTATATTTAGTTGCTTTTAAAACTCAAGATAATAATAAAGATTATATATTGGATATAATGAAACAAGTTTATAATAATGGTGATCATATAAATAATAAAGATGTTATATATAGAAAAATTGATAGAAATGATAAAATTATTTTAAAAATAAATAATTCAAAATTATTAAATAAAAGAAGATTTTGTGTTGATGGTAGTATTATTGCATTACCAGAAATTGATGAACATGAAATTAAAGTATTTGTTGGAGATAATACTCAATATAATTGGAATTTATTTATTTTACATTAATATTACATACATACATATATATATAAATCATTATAATCGTAATTTTTATTGTCTGTAACTTCTATTTGGTGGAGGTGGAAGATAACCTGATCGTTTATACAGTTGATTATTAAATTGATTTGTATTATTAAATTGAGGACCTGTTTTATTGATTTGTGGAGGTCCATTTTGGTGGTGGTGGTGTTGTTGTTGTTGTGGTTGTGGAGTTTTTTGAAAATTATGTAAATATGATCTATAACCACCTCTTCTCATGGCATAAACTTTAAATAATTCTGTACCAGCTGGTCCATTATTAATATAACCACTATTATCATTAACATTAGTAAATCTACTATTACTATTATTAACAGCTTTATTTAATTGATATATTAATTCATTTTTATCAGATGTTGTTAATGCGGGTAATGCAGGTATATGACCATTTAATATCATTGATTTACCAAATCTTTTCTCTGGGAAATGATATGTAACTTGAAAATATTCATTATTTTTAACATTTGGCATATTACCTTCTTTTAATGGAAATCTTAAAATACCTTCAGGTTGAAATTTTTCAAATTTTATTACAGTACCTGATAATCCACTTTTACCATATTTAAATTCAACTTTTTTATCATTATCTTGATATAATTTTTCATGAAATTTTTTATAATTTTTATTTTGTGGTGATATAAATAATTCTGCTTCTCTATTAATATTTCTTTCCTTTTCATCATCTGTTAATAATTTATATTTTTCATGTACAGCAGTTAATAATCTTTTTTCATCAATAAATGGTAATAATGGTATACCTTGCCATGACATTTTTTTACCATTCATATCAATTTCAAAATCTCTTGGATAAAAATCTATAATATCACTATCTTCATTTGTCATTAAATCATGGAAAACTGATGGTAATGTATGACGAGAATCTGCTGGTAAAACAGACATCAATTGTTCATAAGGTTTAAAAGGTTGACCAACTTCAAATTTAATTCCTTCTGGTTCTAATTCTTGTAAATTTGTAAAATCAGCTGCGAATGGGGCATAATGATATGGGAAATACCATGTCCATGATGGACATCCTTGATAATAATATAATGCTACCCAAGCTATACCTTCAAGATAATGACGTACAACATCTCTTTTAACTTCTTCAACTTCTTCATCTGTTTTACAATGAAATTTATTTTGATAATAACGTTTATGATAACCTGGTTCCCATAATTTAACTTCATCGACAATTTCATCATCTTCTTCAAGTTGTCTCTTTTTTGGTGGTTCTTCTATTTCAGATTCAGATGATGCTGTGGTTGTGGTTGCATCGTCTTCTTGTGATTGAACTGAATTTACTGGATTTTTCTTTGAATCGATTAATTTTTTCAATGCAGCTGCTGCATCAGCATTTGCCATATTAGCTTTAGTTATAATAGCTCTATTTTGAGCAATATCTTTATTTGTTAATTGTGCATAACCTTCAACTAATTCACCTTTAGTATCCATTAATGGCATATTAACATCCGCAGTTAATGGAGCTTTTTCTTTTCCTTTTGAAACTTGTGATAAATAAACACTTTTTAATGCTTTATCTTGTTCTTCAGCTAATTTTCTTTTCTTTCTATTTTCTTCTCTTCTAACATCTGCATTATGTCTATTTATAAATATTAAATCTTCTTTTTGACCTAATGAACTCATTAATTTTTCAACACTTTCAAGATTTAATTTACCATCACATGTAACATAATCTTTTAAACTTGGTAAACATGCTTTCCAACAATTCACCAAAGTATCAATACCATTATCTCTAACATCTAAACTTGGTAAATGTGGTAAGAAATCATTACCAGCGAAAAAACAAATGAAAACCCAATCATCTATTGAACGTTCTAAATTAAATGGAAATGGTAAATGAGGATTGAATAATTCAACTGCAAGATATTCTCTTAATACATTAACATGTAACCATAAGAAAGGTTTTCTTTTATCTCTTTCTTGTATTAGTTCTTCATCTTCTCTATTCATTGAAATTTGATCTTGTATAGTAAAACGTTTTTCTTGTTGAGCAAAAACATCTTCTCTTAAAACTCTAAAATGTGGTTCATGAGTTGCTAAACCCAAAAAAATTAAATCTGCATCTAAACCATATATACAATGTTTTGTATTTGGATCATATTGAGGATCTGATCTTTGTGAACGTATAAAACCCATTAATTTATGTTCTCCTTCTCCAGGCACTGTAGCATCACTAATAATAACTTGTAAATTTGCCCAACCAGGATCTGAACTTAATTTATAAGCAACCCAATATCTAAGTGCTTCAGCTAATCTATCCATAAATGGAGTACCTGGAGTAATTGCATTTGAATCCCATTGTTTTTTACTTTTTATAGCATCATTAATAATTTCTCCTCTTAATTCTTTTTCTCTAATTTCTCTTTCTAAAGTTTCTTGTTTAATTCTTGCATCTTGTGCTGATCTAAATCTTCTTGCTCTTTGTTGATTCATTTTAGCCCTTGGTGCAACTCCATCAACTGCAATCATTAAAACTTTTCTTGGTCTTGCCATCATTAATACTCTATCAGTATATGTAAATATATCTAAAAACATTTCATCTTCTGTTTCAGGTGCTCTTTTATGTTCTGGATGTGAACATGGATGAACAATACCATTCATATCTAAGTATAAATTATCAATTTCTCCATTTGGGTTTGGATCTTCATATTTTGATCCACCTATTTCATGTTGTTCTTCTTCTATTACAGGCGATATAATCTTGGGATATTTTCTTGATAACCATCTAAATAATGCTGGAACTCCCATGGTGAAGATGGTTTGATGGTTGGTTACTGAAAGTTATTTTTTTTTTTTTTTTCTGGTAAATTTTTTTTATTATTATTTATTTTTTGTACGATGAGATTAAAACGCTAAGTTTTTTTTTTTTATTACTATACAAAACTAACTATAAACTATTTAATCAAATCGTTTTCTTCTTTTTCTTCTTTGTCTTCTTTTTCTTCTTTTTCTTCAGATGAATTATTATCCATAATATTTTCTGCAAGTTGTGTATTTTGTTTTTCATAATCATATTCAATATGGTTGAAATCGGTATTACCTCTACTATTAGTATATTTAATTTTATGAACTTGTGAATGATCTGGAACCAATTTATTACAATTTCTTAATTGATACCAAGGTAATGTGAAAACTTCTTCAATACTTTCTAAACTTCTACCTTTTAATTCTGGTAAAAAGAATGCATGTACTAAACCAATAGCCATAACTCCGACAAAGAAATAAAATGCACCATAAGTATTCATAGCAATCATCATTTTTGGTAATGCCTTTGAATTACCATATTGATTAGTAAAATGTATTACCATAATTAAAGATTGAGCAAAAGATCTAATATTTAAAGGGAATATTTCAGAACCAACTAAATATTGTATAATATTAAAACCCATAGTCCAACCAGTTCCTGAAAGAAAAATTGCAGCTAATGCACCTTTAGCGGCTCTTTTTTCTGAAGATGTTAATATAGCTCCATCATCAGCAGCATTTGGAACAATTGTTAAAAAAATTGCAAAATATAAAATACATGTTAATTGTAAAGTAATACCAGAATATAAAGCAATTTTTCTACCAAATATATCAATTAAAAAAAATGCAGATAAATAAGCAGAAACAAATTTAACAACACCTAATACAGCAGACATTTTTAATTTCCCAGCATCTCCTTTAACACCAGCTAAAGCAAATAATTCAGATGCATAAATAGTAACAGCATTTGCTCCTGACCATTGCGCTATTATTTGAGTAGCAATACCAATACAAAAAAATCTATAAGCAATTGATTTTTTAGTTAAAATTTCTTTTATACATGATAAACAAGTTGAATCTTCCTTTGCTAATTTTTCAGCCATTATTTGTTCATTAATATCCGAAATTTCAGCTAATAAATAAGGATGATCAATTGGTAAATTTCTTAATTTTGATAAATTTTTAATTGCTCGTTCGGGCTTATCTACATTTAATAACCATCTTGGACTTTCTATGCAGAAAAATATTGACATTATACAAGTCAAGCCACCTAAAATTATTTTTGGTGATAATGTATAAATCCATTGATAATCATTAATATGATTATTTATAAATGTTGGAACATGTAATATACAACCATAATTTGCAAAATATCCTATCATTATACCTAAATAAACAGCTCCTGAAAAAAGTGAACTTGCTAAACCTCTGATAGGGCTAGGAGTAATTTCAGCCAAATATCTATTATTGTTAGTAAAAAAAAAATGCACTAAAAAAAAAAAAAAAATAGTTGTCAAATTTGGTGGCTAAAAATAAATTTCTTTCAAGCCATGTTAAATTATTAATATACATACACGGGTCCCAAAGAAGTTGTATGACCAACAGCTAACCCTTCTATGATTCTACCAGCATATAATTGACCAATATGTTGAGAAGTCATTTGTATTATAGCACCTATAATCCAAACAATACAAATAATTTGTAAAATTCGAACTCTACCAAAATAATCGACTGTTTTAGTTGCTAATAAAGCACCACCAATAGCTCCTAATTGCACCATTGCAGTGATATTTGATGTTAAATTTGCTATTGAATCTTTTGATTTGTAAGGATTATTTAATCCAAATTTATCTTTAAAAGCTGGAAGAACAATATTACCAGAAACTTTTTTTATTTAAGTTAGTAAATATATAAATTGATTTAAAAATGGTTTAAACGTACTGTTCCCTTCGTCATAACCTCTCATAAGTCCTCCCAAAAGGGCCATTATTGCTATAGAACCGTATAAGGTTTTGTTAAATATTTGTGGAGGGTGATCTGATGTATCAACATGCCATTTAAATTGAGAAAATTTCATTGTAAATGATTGGTTTATGAATAAGTAAAAAATAATTTCTTTTATAAATCGTTAAAACGTTATATATATATATATATCATATATATATCTCCTTAAAGAAGGTGATTACATCGTTATCATTCAATTTCAATAAAGCCACTGATGACATATTTTTAAAAAATATTGAAAATAGGAAATAAACTAAATTAAGGGAGATAAGCATGGATGTTATTTGGTTGCAATAATAAACTAAATAGTATAAAATAGTAGCGTTGTGTTGACGTGTGGGTCATACACAAAACTAGAAAAGTTAAATGTGGAACCAATTTAGTTTCAAATTTTAAACGACAGATAACGTAATTCTAAGGCAGTTAAACTACAAATATTTTTTAAATACTAATGCTTAAAGCTTAATTAAATAGAGTTTCTACTGCCAAGAGAATTATTGTTCAATAGAAATGTAATTATTGATTGGTTTCATTAACTATTATATCAAGAAATACCTTGATTTCTCTTATTTTTTTTAATATGTATAGAAATACGTCGTTTTCTTCTGTCATTTAGTTTAGTTCTTGAAGCCACCATCAACATGTTTTTTTGAATGATCAACAATTCAATTTATCGTTTAGAATAACTAATAATCAAAATAATAAAACAAACTTTTTTAAAGTTATTTCCTGGTTATGTAGAAAATGTGACAACCCACTATATCCACTGAACAATTAGATTAAACTTTACAAAAAGTTCCATGTTGTTTATATTTGAAAAAGTAAAAACTAAAGTCTAAACATATAAGGACATATTTATATGCAAGTCAGATTTCAAAATGACACTGAAAAAAAAAGAAATAAAAAAACAAGCAACAAACTTTTTTTTTAAGAATATGCATTACGGCTTAAAAAATTAAATTAATTCCTGTTCCCCACTTTTGTACTAACATGTTTTTTTATTTTTTTTTTGACTTTTTGACTTTTTATATTTTTTTTTTAAAACTGGAAAAACTAAATTCTTCCGCAAAAATAATATTTTTTTTTTGACATATAGAATAGCAAATGAGATCAACGATGATAAAGATTCAAATTTACCCTTCATCCTTTATCCTTTTAAAATAAAAATACCTTTAAAATGGGTATATATAAACTGTTGTAAGAAAAAAATGTAGTCTTAATTTAGTTTCAAGGCTTTCTAGAAAGCCTTGAGCTCTGCACAGAAACATATTATTGTGTAATTTTAATATGCTATAAAATATTCATTAATAAATATAAAAAAGAAACAAATTCAACCTATCTAAAAAAAAACCCTAAAAACATTAATAAAAAATAAATAATAACTCATCAAACCTTTTCTTCCTTTTTATCATCATCATCTTCTGATTTTCTTTGCATTATATCTTCAATAAATTCATCAGTTGGTTTACCTTTTTCTAAATCATATTGAATATGATTAAAATCAGTATTACCTCTACTATTAGTATATCTAATTTTATGAACTTGTGAATGATCTGGAACCAATTTATTACAATTTCTTAATTGATACCAAGGTAATGTGAAAACTTCTTCAATACTTTCTAAACTTCTACCTTTTAATTCTGGTAAAAAGAATGCATAAACTAAACCAATAGCCATAACTCCAACAAAGAAATAAAATGCACCATAATTATTCATAGCAAGCATCATTTTTGGTAATGCTTTTGAATTACCATATTGATTACCAAAATGTAAAACCATAACTAATGATTGAGCAAAAGATCTGATTTTCAATGGGAAAATCTCACCACCAATTAAATATTGAATACTATTCCATCCCATGGTCCAACCAGTACCTGAAAGGAAAATAGCAGCTAAAGCACCTTTTGCAGCTCTATTTCCAGAAGGTGATAATTCAACACCACTATTAGCAGCTTGAGGAACAATAGTTAAAAATATAGCATAATATAATATACAAATCAATTGTAATATTAAACCAGCATACATTGATCTTTTTCTACCAAAAACATCAATAACAAAGAAAGCACATAAATAAGCTGAAACAAACTTAACAACACCCAAAATAGCTGACATTTTTAAAGTATTTGAAGTACCTTTTATACCAGCTAAAGAAAATAATTCTGATGCATAAATAGTAACTGCATTTGCACCTGACCATTGACCCAATACTTGTGCTGCACCTGCAATGAAAACAAATCTATAAGCAACTGATTTTTTAGTGAAAAGATCTTTAAAATTAGATAAAATACTTGATCCTGATGTAGCATCTTTTTCAGTCATAACTTGTTCATTAATATCACTAATTTCTGCAATAATATAAGGATGATCACTTGGTAAATGTCTTAATTTGGATAAATTAGTAACTGCTTCATCAGGTTTATTAGTTTTTAATAACCATCTTGGAGATTCAATACATACAAAAAATGAAGCAATTAATGTAATACTAGCTAAAATAATTTTTGGAATTAATGTAAGTCTCCATTGTAAATTATGATTATGACCATTAACCATATCAGGTACATGTAAAGAAACACCATAATTAGCAAAATAACTAATCATAATACCAAAATAAACTGCACCAGCAAAAACTGAATTTGCTAAACCACGAATTGGAGATGGAGCAACTTCTGATAAATAAACTGGACCAATAGATGTAGTATGACCAACAGCTAAACCTTCAATTATTCGACCTGCATATAATTGACCAACTGAATTTGAAGTCATTTGAATAATAACACCAATAAGAATAAAGACACAAACAACTTGTAAAGAACGGACTCTACCTAAGTAATCAACAGTTTTCATAGCAAATAAAGCACCACCAATAGAACCTAATTGGACCATTGAAGTAATATTTGATTTTAAGTTTGCTAAATGATCTTTTGATTTTGTTTTATCAGCCAAACCAGTCATCCTTTGAAAAGAAGGTAAAGCAATATTCCCAGAGATTAACCCTTCATCTAAACCACGTGAGGTACCACAACAAAGCCCAAAAAGTAATATAGAAATGTATAAAGTGAAGTTGAATATCTCTGGTGGATGGTCACTTAAATCAATTTGCCATTTGAACTTGGTTTTCTTTGGTTGTTCATGTTCTGACACTTCAGGTGAGGTGGGCGTGTATTTGTCTTCAATAGATTCAATGCTTAGGGTATCAT